>VDFB02284119.1:0-64615 GCA_007258455.2 Sequoia sempervirens | reverse complement strand
CACCCCAAATGTTACCAAATTGCATATCTTTATGTGCTTTCCAGTTGCTGAGACATAAGATATCTCTCACCGATGCATACTTTTGTTTCGTTCACAGTCGCCGTAACATTCTGACATCGGCAAGACCTCTCGTAGAGCATACCATGTTTCACCAAAAGTCTTCATCTGTCATGTATGTCGCCGTGACATAAGCACACTCACGCCAAAACGCAACCTTCATTTGCCTTCGCCAAGACAACTCAAAATCGGGGAGAAGTCCCACAGAGTTCATCAAGTCATACTGAAAGCCCATTACTAATCTTGTGTGTCACTGTGACTTATTAGCTTTCTCACCGATGCACCATTAGTCCAAAATACTTCGCTGTGACCATCTGATATCGGGGAGACCTTATATAGAATGATCCTTGTTTTACCGAAAGCCCCGAGATTGTTCATGTTCGCCAAGAGAATGCAATTCTCACACCGAAAGCCATTTGAAAAGAACCTTTATGCTTCGCCGGTAAGACATACACACTTCGCCATGACCACACGCCGAAGACATTATGTTTGGCCAAAGCGAAGACTCAAACGAAGTGTCGGCGAGACTGAAGGTCACTCGCCGAGACCTCATATCGATAGCCCCAACCTATACTGATAAGACTCCTCCCGCCACCGGCAGTCGGCAAGACAAGCAAGACTCGCCAAGACATTATATCGAATAAAATCGCTCACCAAAACACTTTGTTGCCGATCGGTGTGACAAAATGAAATCGCTATGACATCGCACCGAAAGCAACATGTTAGGCCGAAGTAGCCTCATTCAAGCCGGTCGCCGAGACATAAAGCACTCGGTGAAACATTATATTGACGACCAGACTCCTGCTGAAATGTGAATCAACCCCTGTTGCCGAGATTGTGAAGAACTGCTGAACGGTGCCTGCAAGAAAATTTTGATCGCTGTGACATCAAATGAGTCTTGCCGAAAGGCAACACAGACTCATGTCAGCAGAAAATGCACAATGGGTCGGGGAAACAGCAATGAGCTTATGCCAATAGGAACAACAACATGGAAAATGCATGACCCTATGGACTCAATGGGGCAATATGGCAAAATATGGGTGAAATATGCACACGGTAGGACCTATCTGGGATTTATGAGTAAAATAGACATGTAAAACACCATATTTTTATAGTTCTAACACAAGCCTCGACTATATGTCCAACATGATATGGATCAAGCTTCAGTTGTTTGTCCAAAATGTATGCTCACTCTGAGGAAACGAAACTTTAGGCTTTCTGTTGTGTGAGTATCTAAAAAGGGTGGCTTAGTGAGAAATTATTTCCTCTATATCAGCTTCTCATTGTACAATGATAAATTCATTCCCACATTTGGGCTTCTCGTCATACTAACCATACCAAATATAACCCTCTAATAACTTCAATAGGGTGCCACAAAATATAACTTTGAGCTTCACAAGGCCTAAAAAGCTCTATTAAGCACTTATAAACATTTATGCATGCAAAGGATTAGTCAAAGGGATCTTTGCTTAGTTCGTGTAAGTTCTCTACTTAGGGAACATCATGCCTAACGTTTCCAAGAGAGAAAAATTCAAATAAATATCACGCTCTTAGAGGAAATCAAACCCAATGACACCACCAAGAAAATGATGCATCACAAGAAGAAATAAAATCACAATGAAACATGATAAATAATTAAAGATAATGTCAATGTATGCCCCCACTTTAAATAAATTTCTAAACACCATGCTGTGAGTAATTACTTTAAAGTAGAATAAGACATGAGAGCTTATTCAGAAAGCCCTATGCCAAGTCATATGTTCCCAAATAAAACTACATCATGAATAAAGGGTTTCCCCAAAAATGAAATGCTAAAGAGAACTCAGTACATCACATGTGAGCCAACTTAAGGCATGTTGTCTACATCCCAAGCTTGCTTATATATATATGGAAGGCAATCAACTAGCCAAAAGAGACAATGACAAGTGTCATACAAGGACAAGGATACCTAACCCCTTGCCCCCACTTAGTGCACTTAACAAGGATGAGCTGAGAGGATTGATGAGAAACATGATAGAATGAAAATCAATATCAATTAGAGGAACTATGTGCTTTAACACAAGGAAGAGCACCACAATCCTTAAGATGTTGAATTTTATTACCCAAAGCCTTACATTCATTAGTAGAATGGCCATGAACTCTACGATAGGCACAAAATGAACTCTTTTTGTACCATTTCTTTCATGTTTTTTGAGGGAGAGATATCAAGTGACCTTGGAGGAGTCTTGACAAGATACTATCTTGATCAATAGTAGGGGATATTTCTTTCTTAGCACAAGTTTCCATACACACAATAGATGATAATGCCTTAGATGAAGATGGAGATAGAGGTGGTAAACCTAGATCTTTCTTAAAAAG
Source organism: Sequoia sempervirens (assembly GCA_007258455.2). Lineage (NCBI taxonomy): Eukaryota > Viridiplantae > Streptophyta > Pinopsida > Cupressales > Cupressaceae > Sequoia > Sequoia sempervirens. The sequence goes on along the minus strand of VDFB02284119.1, from coordinate 62,200 downwards.
GTATGGTATAGACTTGACTTGTTCTCTATCATTTTTCTCCATGTTTTCATTGTATCCATGCTTAAAAAGGGGTTTGTATCCTAGACAAAAACATTCTTCCAACTTAGACAAAGGGGTTTTATGCTTCAGAGAAGGGTTGATTTCTTCATGAGAAGAAAAATCCTTTTTAGGTTTCTTAAAGTTATTCTTAAAGCAGATGAACAAAGTTTAGGAAGGAGTAAAATCCACTTCATGCTTCAGATGAAGGGGTTTTATGCTTCAGAGAAGGGTTGATTTCATTGGATGTAGAGAAGGGTTGATTTCTTCATGAGAAGAAAAATCTCACCCTCCAATCGTGAAGCATGAAGTGGATCATGTTTAACTTGTGATTTATATCTTTGTTCATCTTCTTCAATCGTGTATATCTTATTGTTATATTAATGTTTCATCGCACAATGAAGGGTGTATGGGACTCATTTCATAGCATGAATCCATGGTCTCCCTAGCAGAAGGTTGTATGAAAGAGGTCCTAGCATGATATGGATAGGGGTAGGCAAAACTATAGGTCTGACCTCAACAAGCAATATGATCATTCCTAACGACTACCTATTAACATTATCAAAGCCACACACATTATCATCATTGATTTGAATAAGCTTCTTGTCCACACCAATTTTATCTAGGAGATCAATGCTACAAACATTAATACATGATTCATTGTCTATAAAGGCACACCTAACTTTAGTTTCATTAATAATCACCTTTATTATCAAAGTTTCATTCTTATGTTGTGTCTCAAGCAAGGGTAATTCATGTTTAGGGAATGTGATTTCTGACTTTGTCACTTGCATACATAGATGAGGTTGCTACATCATTCAATTTCAAAGAAAATTGCATGTTATTCTTTTGCAAAATTTCTTGGAGCATCCTATGGTGTGTAAGTGATACTTTTTCTAAAGACAAAAGGTAGGTGTTTATACGGAAAATTTTCTTATCAAGATCATTCTATTTTCCACTATGTGAAGGAAAACTAGGAGCAATAGGAAAGATAGGTTGAGGCAATGGTAATGAGGCATGTATGGTTTGTTGTTGTATATTATACGTATGAGCAACACTATTCTAATTTAGTTTCTACAAAACATTGTTGCCACACATTTTCCTTATAATGTTCGAGATAACTTCTAGAGGTAATGGTTTAGGTTGTTTTATGATGGGAAGTGACTTAGGAGGCTCACTAATTAAAGGAGGCCCAATTTATGTAGTTATAACCTCAACTAAGTTACCTAAATAACCTTCTAATGAGGGGGATCTAAAGTAAAATTAACATCTTCATTTATGCCATCCACCTTAGTGTTTGTTGAGACACACCTAGAATTATAAGAGGGATAAACAAGATTCTCATGATGCTCAATGATTGGGCTTTTTATCACCAAAATACCTTTGTCACAAATAGGAGAGGTATCGGGAGAAGAACAATTATGATATCATGATTTTCTATGTGTGCATCCTCTTGCATCAAAGTTTTAATGGGTGAACTAGGTGAGATGAAGTCCTAAAAGGATTCATATAACATGTCAAAGTCATCACAACTAAAGGGTCCAAAATTCACCATTTAGTTCTTGTTTTGTTTTGTGTGATTTTTTTTTAAATTTTTTTTTGTTTTCTAATGAATGTTAAATGTAATCTAATCTTATCAAACTATGAAATAATGCTAGAGATGAAACAAAAGTGTAGTAATCTAATTCTATCCACAAATGAAGTTTTTAATGCTATAAAATGTAGATTCAAACTTGATATGGGATTGATACGCCCATCTGGGTGTACGAGTCCCACTTAGGGTTTTTTGAAGGTTCAAATAGTGAGAAACAAACAACACAAAATACCCAAAAAATTGGGAAAAAGACCTATACCAAGAGTAAATCACCCAGGTGGGAGAATGAATCCAAGATTAGGGTTTTTACACCAGATTCAACAAAGTCTAAGTTGATTTTAAGGTTTCTAGGTTGTATGTTGAAATGATTATTTGCAAGTATAGTTTTACAATGAAATTGAATGATGCGAGATTGAAAAATGCTACCTATATGCACTTTTCACTAATGCAAAATTTAGAATCCCTAAATGCAATTCAACTAATGCAAATCTCATGCAAATTTAATGCAAGCTAGATATAGGACCTACAGTGCTCTCCAAATTAGAAGTTCAAGGGTCCAAAGGTCAAGCTGACCCAAATAAACCAAAAGAAATAGGTGTTCCACCTTTTGGGAGATGGAACTAAGATTAGGGGACCTACTTCACTCTTAGTTCATTAGGAAACCCTAGAGATCCCTCAACCAAGTGACTCAATTGAGGGAAGGAGAACACAAGGGGGGTTTCCTTAGGTGTGATTAAATGAGGGTTCACCATAAAAAATAAGCTTCAAAAATATAAATACAAACACTAATACACTAAACCCATGAAACTTAAAAAATGAAATCAGATTACTAAACAAAGAGAAACAAAAAGTACCTAGAGAATAGGAGATGTCTAAACAAGATCTAAAATCCTTGAAAAATTATTGTTTCTAAAGTGCACTGGAACTCATACACCAGGCTAGGAGATTTAGTCCCAGTCTAGGGTTTTTGGGCAGAATCTAGAAGCTCCTGATGACTATTTAGGATCTACAAAATTATGGAAAAAAAGGGTATATTAGGACTGATACACCTAAACAATTGCAAAGTGTCCTGAAAAAGTGAAAATTGTCTTAGGAGAAAATTTTTGAACTAAAAGTTTGTGAGCCTCTGAAGATGGGTTAGATAAGCACTTTCCCACTAGTTTCATGCAAAGAAGTTGGATATCTTGCTCCAGATTTGAGTTTCTGTGAGCCTTCAAAACTTATATCAAATTTTGCAACTTTTGTAACTTTTTCTTTAAAGGATCTTCAAGCTCCAAAACACCTAAATATGCAATCACACATGAAGAGGGAAAAATGTTGTGTTAGGGAATAGGGTTTTGCCTTGGTCAAACCTCATTTTGGTAATTAAACCTTGAAATGAAATGAAATAGCATGAAGGAATGTTGAATGGACAAATGTATGTAATAACTCACCAAACTTTGTTGAAACCTTGAATTGTAAATTTGAAAACTAGCATTAATGAGGGCCACACCACTCAAAATCCACACAAATCACAACAATAAATACCAACATAGAAGATGTGAGACAAAAAATAACTCACTTTCAATTATTTTCATAAAATGAAATACATATTTAAAACTTACAATGCTACAACCTCATGGGTTTGATTCATTTCAACAAAATCAACTCTAAAAAAAATATATATACTATTTAGAGCCACAAATTTGGACTAATGGAGCCACCTTCTACAACCCCCACTTATCCCTTTTTGTTTTACACAATAACCACTGTAGAATGTTCTAGAAAGTGTAACTTTCCCTTTTGTTTTGGCATTGAAAGTCTCACCATTTGATTTCTTGCCCAAGAAGATAATTTGATGAAATTCTCTTTTTAGCGGAGCAACTTCACGGGTCCATAACTTTTGATCTGGGTGTCTAATTTTCTATTATAACTGTGTGGTTGATTTTAAAGTGTGATAAATGCAAATTAAAACAAATAAATTAAAAACACTAATAAGACATTATATCAAAAACAAAATATTAAAATAATAGAAATGCAAACTCAGTATTTTGTTATCGATGTCGTCCTATCATCCTCTATCTCTAGTGTTTTTGTTGATTCCAGCTGGCTCTTAGATCTTTGGGCTAGGCTCAACAAATGGTCTTCCTAGAGAATGAGATTTAATATGAATGCATGCAATACTATGCTAAGACATAACTGATAAAATGAAAGATTACGATAATGCTATGAATACTAAAAGCTGATAATGATAATGCTAAGATGCTATAATGCTAAAATGCAAGTAATCTCTAATTAGTCTCAATGCTTGGATTGGCAGTGATATTTATACAGTTTTCGAAATATTTTGATTGGTTGATGTGATCGACAACTGTGAAAATTCCTGGCAAATCGAACGGTTGAAGAAGAATAAGACCGAAGAGAAAAATAGAAGAAAACAGAAAACAAGCTATGTTTCCTTTTTCGAAAAGAGATAAGATGAGATGATAAAGATGAATTGTAAAAATCATCTTTTTGTAAGATTATGGAAAGATTTCGAAGAAGATAAATAATGAATAATTAAATTCAATTATTCATTTATGGGTGACACAGAGGTTTTTCTTAAAATAGAATATTTATCCCAGATTTGAAGAATAATGGAAGATTTCATAATTAAATAAAATATTTAATTATGATTTTGAAAGATATGGAAGATATTTAATTAAACTTTTTTTTAAGAAATGACATGTAAATGAAATTAATTAAATAAAATATTTAATTAATTAGAAGAAAGATTTGAAAAGAAATATTTAAATTTAATTAAATAAAAAAGACTTAATTAAATTCAAAAAGTGATAATTAATTAAAATAAATGAAGTGTATTTATTTAATTAATCAAGTAGACATATGAATGTGCAATAATTAAATAAAAATTGATTTATTTAATCATGACAACAAAATAAATTGAATGAACAATATAATTAAATTAATTAAATTTAATCATATGTAGAGGACTTTAGAGATTTTTTTTTTAATTTTTTTTTTTTTATTAGATCAGTAAATTGGGTAGCACCTAATTTCTATAAATCGCAAGTACTGCAAACTTTTTTAATCCGGATAGGGGCTGACACGCCTCGGGTACCACGGGTGGGGGAGACTAGACCGTGACCAACCTCCCCGCATCAGAAAGATTTAGCCAACCGAAAGTTAGGGCCCCAACCCCAAGACTTTAGAGAAATTAATTAAATAATAAATATTTAATTAAATGCCAAGATTAATCAGACATGACCAATTTTATGCATATACAATAACATATCGTTGGAAAGATCTTGAAGGGATGTACAATGTTGAACCCATCATAGATCAGTTTGTCCACTTTTTGAGCTATTTCAGGGCCTCTAAGGTTTTCATATTTGAATTTAAAGTTGCATTGGAAAAATCTATCAGGACATAAACTTCAATATCTCCCAAACCATGTAGGGTATTGAGATGATTCTTTCATGACTAGAAATGTTTTTTAGTTTGGCTCCTTGGGGTAAATTTTTAGGTCCATATGAGCCCATTTAGGCTGACTTACTAAAAATAGTAAGTGACCATTTTTCACCTTTTTTGACTTATGAATGTCTTACATCCCTCAAGTGCCATCATGGGACACAAAACAACTAAAGAAAATAAGGAAAAACATTTTTTGGGGTGATACAGGTTTTCCCTACAACACTAGATGCTCCTACATCAAGCATGAAGTGGTCCCAATGAGTGTATATCTTGATCATGAAACTTGAATAGGATAATGGCTTGAACACTTGATTAGATCTTTAATGCTACATCAACACATTAGCTCAACAACATGCATGATGCACTAAATATTTGACATGATGAAATGGAATCTTGATTGCTATAACAAATGATGAAGAAATTTTCCCTTGAATGTCTTCTTGAATTCCCTTGAATACTCTATAATGCTCTTGTGAATGTTGGTATTTATGCTTCAAATTATTGGCTTGATATACTCCTTGAAGTCTTGTTTCTATCTCTTATCAGACTGACTTCCTCATATCGATGGGAACTTGTTCTTTGTCTACCCAATGATCCATTGACCTCCACAGTTTGGTGCTAGTATTTTCCTCTAGCATTGTATTCTATCGGCAGGAGTTAGTCATGTCAGCAGGAGTCTCCAAGAAGTCTCTATGATAGCCCAATATCTTTCCTTGGTCACTTGTAGGCAGGACTTTGTGTCATCAGTGTGACTCTATCTTGAGTCCTCCCGATGGTCCAATGGAGTAGTGAATTTTCTAAAGTAAAGACTTGTCGGTGGGAGATGACATCGTTGGTAGGAGTCTATGAGTTGTCACATTGATAACTCGATACATAGCATTAAATCCTCATCAGTGGGAAGTTGTGTCTTCAGTGGGACACTGAAGCTTGTCTCACTGATGGAACGATGGAGTGGTTCATCAGTAGGAGATGTTGGTATTGGTGGAACCTTTGTGAGTTTCCCTCTGATAGGTCGATCGTGTAGGTGGTGTATGGTACGTTGGCGAGACTTCCCCATATCGGTGGGAGATGAATTGGTGTCCCCTGATATGACGATGGATGACTTAGTGACTTGTGTAGAATGTCTTGATGGGCCCTGATGGATGCTGAGGTAGAAAATGATGATTGGATGGAACCTATTGATGGTTGGATCAAAAATTAGGAATCATTTGGTTTTCTTGGTCGGCTTGGAACCGTTGGATAGAAAAATTTGTATAAATCATTGAACATTCTACAATGTGGTGTGAGAGGTGAGATTGAAGTAGGGTTATGCTACCTATTTATCTCTAGAATGGAACAAGATGTAAATATCTCAGAAAGGCTTAGAGCCCCGAATTGTATTTGTAACTATATTGTTGTTGATTAATACAATGCAATCGGGCATTTGGAGTGGGGTTTTTTACCTGAAAGGGTTTTCCCCACGTAAATCTGTGTTCATATCTTTTGTTCCATCTTTCATGTTTAATGGTTCTACTTGATTGAATCTATTTAATGGTGTTGTTTGGAACTAGTTTAAATAACATTAACTTTTCTCTAAGGGTTCAATGTGGAAATGAACTATGTCTGATTCCACTTTGTGGCATAGTAGTACATGTCTTTGAGGCAATCTAATGAAATTAAAATTACTGAAGGCACTACTGATCTTGGATGTTTCTTTCTGAGATGACCAAAATTTCCCATCAAGTGGTATCAAATCCTTCTTTTGGGATTCACTCTTTGCTTTCATGTGTAGGTTTGTGTGTTGCATGTACTTGCATGGACTCGAATGTGGCTTGCATGTGCTTTCATGTTGATGCATGTATGAATTCTTAGTGTTTCTAGTTCTGGGTATTCCTTCTGTGAAGATTTCTTAGTGTGGTAGACTTGAGGAAATCTAAGGAATCAACTGATGTATATATCCTTTGGTGAGTAGAAGTTTGTTCTCTTTTTTCTGGGTTTCAAGAGACAACATGTAGTATGAAAGATGGAGAAACTTAAGCTGGTCATATTGAAATGATGTGGCCTGAAACTCGTGAGTTGGAAGTGGTATAATCTTGATGCATGGACTGGAATATTATTTACTCTATGGTTGTGTTGCAGTAAAGCTTTCATACTGGGTATCTATGTGAGGGAATCCTTGATGATATGGAGAAGCTTGGGTTATTTCTCACTTATGGAGAAATGTGCTTGTGCTAGGTGTTTTATCCTAGTATTGGAAGGCATAATTTTATGGCACCTCAATTGCATGAAGGCTATGGTGTTGGATATCAGATGATTTGAAAGGTCCTACAATAGCTTGTCTCCCTCGGATGCATATACATGTTGGTGGTTGAGGAGTTGGATTGAAATGGGCCTGGAGTCTTTGACTGCCTTTTCCTCTCATGGATTTATTGTACTTGCATGGTTCAGACTCGTACCTTTGGGTCTAAGATTTTTTATAGTTTTTCTTAAAAATATATGGTGATGCTCATTCATGTTAATACATTTTTTGGTTTAACTGTTATGGTATTTCTTGTTTCATATTTTTTGGACTTCCAGTTGTGAAGTGGGTGTGGATGTGCATGGGTGTTTTCAAACACAGTGGTTTTATAGGTTTTTCGTGGTCATGAAAAAAAAACTTATGAATATGTGGAGTTGTTGTTAAGCTATTTTCTAGACCCTGGTCTTTTGGGGTGTGTTGGATGAGATAGTTGTAGTTTTGCATACATGCTTTATGCATGGTAAGACAAGGTGTGATTTTGTCTCTGCATGAGAGTGTTGGTATGTGGTTTGTCACTCAACATTCTTGTGGTGATTCTTGGTGGTTTTGTAGACTATGGTGCTCATTGTGGACATGATTGGAAAATCAAGTTTGAGCTTGATCTAGTGTGTGAGTCATGTTGTCTACATGGTAAATTCTTTTTGAGATCTCAATGTTGTATTTTCTAGTGTGATGATGGGTCTGCACATTCAATGTTTGTGGTCTAAGAGTTATGTGGTTGGTGGATTAGGTACCCATTAGCTACAATGAGATAACTCGAAAGTGGACTCTCTATATCCATGAGGTTGATTCAATGTTTGTGTAGACTTGTTAGCTGGCCATGTTTGTGGTCACTTGTGCATTGGTGTGGTTAATTTGAGATGAGAGGATGGATGGAGTGATTACTTGAATATTCATTTATGGGGACCTTCAACATGTGTATCATAATGTCATGGATAGCTTGGATACACTACTTTGTGTAAGTTTTTGACAGTGATGGTTATTTCTGCTTGGTTTTGGAGATCTTGGTGCTACTTGGTGTTGTTGTCAGATGGATATGTTAATGAGTGGAACTGGAGTATTTTCATTATATCATATGTTTGGTCATTTGCTTGGAAAGCTTGGTATCATAGTTCAGTGGGAGCTTTAGCAGTGACTTCGTATTCATCACTATGTGGTGAGTGATCTTCTTTAGTATTGCATATATTACTAGGAGGAGCTCTTAGATCATGTTGCTGCAAAAGATATTTTTTGTATTTGCATGAAAACTATTTGAAGATGTGCAACATCTCAAAACCATGGAGGATTCTTGGAGTCTTTTGTTGAGGTGTTGGTAGTGCTTGATAGGTGATGTTGGTTTAGAGTTTGTTTGTTTTATGTCATGGTATACTCTTGTTTATGCATTATAGTCTTGGAATGATACATTTCTCTTCAGACCATGGTTAGTTCACTTGAAGCATGGTATCTCCTAAGGGGGATGTTAAGATCATGTTGTCATGAAAAGTTCCTATTTAAGATATTTGGAGCTTTGACAGTGGTTTGGTGATTCTCTATGTTTTGGGTGCATTGGTCATATGCTTGAGAACTTCATGATAGTGTAGTAATTCATTTGGATTTTAGCATGGGATGATCATTTGTAGGTGCTCATGGATACATGGAGAATAAGGTGAGGCTATAATTCTCTTGAGATGGGAGAAGTGTTGTTGATGGTTACTCTTGGTGAGATTTTAGCATAAATTTTGAGGAGCCTACATCTTGGTTGGACATGAATTCAATAGATACCAATGAGGAGATTGCTCTTGAAGAATTCATGATGGATTGCATATATTGGAGGAGCATTCTCATTCCCCACTCTTGGTATATTTAGCAGTTTATCGCTTGAGATGTATTGCCCATTGTTTCTCTCAAGTGTTTTATGTTGTTTCTTTCATGGATATGGATCTTGAACTGATATTATATTATTCTAAAGGATTCATTGGGAGAGATGGATAGCATGGTTATCTCCTTATGCATTGTGATTACATTCATTGATGTTGAGCTTAGGATATGTATTGGGCATATTTTCTGAAATGGGAAATGAAATAGTTTGATCTTCTTTGAGAGGCTTACATCCATATTGATTACATGACATATATGTTATGTTTGATCTTGGATATTGAACTGTTGGCTATTGTTATGCTATTCTCTTTGGGGTGTTGTGAAGGAGATCATACTTGATATAGTTGGAATTCAGAGCTGTATGTAGGAGGATTTTCTATAGGTACATGATGTACAATGGTTCCTCTCTTTGGTCTTGGTTTTCTTCTTGGATGTTTTGATTTCACATTACATTGGTTTGAGGTTTAGTCGAAGCTGTAGTGATCACTAGCTTGTGGTCATGTTTTTTCACTCATGTTCTTAGGTGATGACATGGAGGTTCTTTATCTCTTTCCTTTGTTGGGTGTGGAGAACTTGGGAGAGTTGTACATACTTGTGGTGAGAGTTGTTCTTATAGGTTATTAGTTTATAGATTTTGCATATCATTGTGGATGTTTCCTTGTGGTGTATGTGGCCTCCAAGGTTTGCTTGCACCTAACAACAAGAAGACATTACTCTGCCTTCACCATGAACCTAACACTTTCTAGGCTCTGTCCTGACTTAGATCATTAACTAAGCCTGCCCTAACTCTATTTCAAGAGTTCCAAACCTTGTGCTTAACCTTAGAGGATTCAACACCACTCAAAATTGTTGTCTTCTTCACAAACACCACTTGAAATTTCAATCTTTCTCACTACACCTAGAAGAGTCTAGATGCCAACATCATCATCTGACTTGAACTCTTTGCAGGGGAGGTAGATGCTTTGTTTTCAGGCATTTCACCACCATTTGAATGCATCTTTGAGGTTCATTAACCTTCACTTTACCCGATCTCCAAATCTTGCTTGGAAGAGGCCTAGTTTCTACTAGCCCTTACCAGTCGGTTTTTGGCTTTTTCTGCCCAAACTCTCCAAAGGATCTGGCTAACAAATGTCACTTCCTAACACCCTTTTTGGAGCTTTAAATCTTGCACTTGGTTTCAAACCTCTACCTTTTCCATACAGCTGATTCCTATAATCTTGGATTGGAGGGCTAATTGACCTTGCATCTAGGGTTTCACTGGTTCTTGAGTCACAACTACCTCCAATGTATTGATGGAAGTCTCAAACCTTTTGGAATGTGAAGATCCTAACTTGCCCCCCCTGTAACTGTAAAAATACCGTACAGTGGTCCCTTCCCCTGCCTTGGTTCTTTAATTTTCACTCCCAATTCCCTAACCGGGCAGTCCTAGCTCGCCTAGGGTTTGGGTATAAAACTCTTTGCTCCATGCTCTATGTTTCCTATTGTCAAATATTTACAAATGACTGACTCCACTCCCATATTCCACCAGTCTCAGGAGGACCCCGTGGTCAGTGGCTATGGGGGAGTCATTCCAAAAATGACTATTCAAAACTGCAATTAAAGAGCTTCCTAAACTCTAATCTATGAAGTCAAAACTACAATTCTATCCTAAGCAACCTGAACACAGAAGGAAAATGACTCAAAACTATGCTAAGAACTCCAATACAATGATAAAATAGTATTTACAAAGTCTTTGATATCACTGTCTCCAAAAACTCATGGGGTTTACAAACAAACACAGAAATTTCAGAAATCTGCTCACTGTCTTCTATTCAACACACCAAAATTTGATTACAATAATCTCTCTAACTGCTTGCTACGAGCCATTACATCCATTTTGATGCCTTTACCATGATTAAAGGGGAGTTGCTCGACTCCACATCCCTGATTTTAAGGGAATCCAACAGTTAGGTTGCATGCAATTTTGCAATATCCTTGCAACTTCGCCACCACCCTTCATTTTAGGATCTCCAACTCCTTGATTCTGAATCAAACACCTCCCTAACTATCCATTAGCATCTTCTACCAATGAGGATGTGTTTAGCACACACTTAATGCTTCATATCCTAACATATGTTGTCTTAAGCTAAACAAAGCAATATTTAACAACCTTGATCAAACTAGGATGTCCTAAGTCCTAGTGACCAACTTTCCACACAAACAAGACCTTCTAAGGTCTAAAGCAAACACAACAAACATCCTGACTTGGCTAAGGTCAGTACAAGCCAAAAATTGTTCACAACAAATTGGAGTTAAGCCAAGGTACTCCTGCACCATCCTCCCTAAAACAGAAAAATTCAATCCATCCTTGGATTGAGCAAGTTGAGATCAACTCCCAACTTCTTGAACTCTACCTCCTTGATCCATACTCCATCAACTTCAGGTTGTCCTTGTCTTTGGATCAGGTGTTCTTTGTACTCCTTGGTCCTTGTTCTCTTGTAGACCCTGGTATCCAAGATCTTATCAAGCTTGTTTGACTGTGACAGGGGGCAGTTTGAGCTCTCCTACATCTTGACTGACTTCATGGAGTGTCTGATCCAAATCTTGGGGTGGTCCTTTGTAATGCATTAGATTTGCAACATTAAAAATAGGGGACAGTCCACTGTCATCTGGCAATTGCACCTTGAAAGCATTGTTGCCATACTTCTCCAAGATAGGATAGGGACCTATCCTCTTCATTTGCAGCTTGTGAGGAACTCCTTTCTGCAATCTAGCCTTGTTCAAATGGACCATCACTAAGTCTCTCACATTGAATTGGACTTCTCTCCTATGCTCATCCACCTTAGTCTTATGTTTCATAGTGTTTTCTGCCAAGGTTTTTCTGACTGTCTCATGAATTTCCTGCATTGCACAAGCAAAGTCATCAGCATAACCACTTCCCTTGACTCCATCCTTCAACTCTCTTAGCTCATAAATACCTCTAGGGTGCAGTCCATAGACAATTTCAAAGGGACTCTTCCCTGTGGATCTATTCACTGTATCATTATAGGCATATTCAGCTTGCCCAATAATCTGATCCCATTGTTGACCATACTCCTTGGTCAAGCATCTCAAAATATTTCCAAGTGTCCTATTCACAACTTCAATATGACCTTCAGTTTGGGGATGGTATGCAGATCCAAAGGACAAATTGGTGCCCATTCTTTGCCAAAGAGTCTTCTAAAAATGACTCATAAACTTAGTATCCCTATCTGATACAATGCTGATTGGTAAGCCATGAATCCTGACTATCTCCTTAAAGAAAAGAGAGGCTATTTGACTGGCATCATTGGTTGTTTTGCAGGGTACAAAGTGAGCCATCTTGTTGAATATGTCTACCACAACATAAACTCTGTCCATACCTTGCTTTGTCTTGGGTAAACCAACTACAAAGTCCATGCTCAAGCATTCCCATGGCCTAGAAGGGATAGGCAGTGGCTGGTATAGGCTTGCATTTGAAGAAGTGCCTTTTGCCTTTTGACATACCACACAACTCTCCACATACCTCCTGACATCTAGGTTCATCCTAGGCCAAAAATAAAACCTTTGGACAAGCTCTTGAGTTTTGGTGATCCCAAAATGACCACTCAATGCACCATTATGCTTTTCTTGTATTAAGTTCTCCCTAATAGAACCTCTAGGAACACAAAGCTGATTTCCTTTAAACAAAAGATCACTTTGCAAGGTATATTCAACATATTTGCTATGGAAATGATTCTTGTACTCAAGACATACCTTATAAATATCTGCAAAGTCTTCATCATCTGCATATAGATCTTTGAAATGATCTATTCCCATGCTCTTCAACTGAATTTCTTGAATTGTGAGGAACTCTTCTGCTCAATGCATCAGCCACTTTGTTGAGAGCTCCTTTCTTGTGCTTGATATTGAAGGTGTAAGCTTGCAAATACTCCACCCATTTCATGTGCCTATGACTCAACTTCTCTTGTGAATTCAAGAAACTGAGTGCTTGATTGTGCGATTTGCACAGTAGATTCTTTGGGGGAAACAAAGTAGTTGCCTCGATTTACTTAGTGCTTGGACCAATGCATACATCTCAGGTCATAAAGAGAGTGCTTTGCTGTGGCTTGGCTTCTCGAGAATAAAAGCCGCGGGTGCCCTCATAGGTAGAATAGCTCCAATTGCTACATTGCTCGCATCACATTCAATGGTGAATAACTTCTCAAAACTTGGCAACACTAAAATAGGTTGAGTAGCTATCCTTTCCTTCAGCAACTCAAAACTCTTGTTAGCTTGCTCATTCCGCACAAACTTGGTTTTCATTCCTCCCTTAATGGTACATCAATATAGGGCCTAAATAGCGCTGGCTGTCTTATGAATTTCCTATAGTATTCAGCAAGACCATGGAAGCTTCTTACCTCTGTTGCTATCTTTGGAGTAGGCCAATTGAGGATTTCTTCCACTTTGCTGCTATCCATCTTCAAGTTGCCATGTGATAGCACAAATCCAAGGTACACCAGCTCTGTTTTGATGAACTCACACTTTTCTAGATTGATCATCAGCTTCTCCTCCTGCAGCTTCTTGAAAATCAACTCAATATGTTGGAGGTGCTCTTCTCTTGTTCTACTATAGATTAGTATATCATCAAGATACACTACTACAAAATTTCCAATATAGTCCTTGAGGATTTCATTCATGAGTCTCATGAAAGTGGAGGGGGCATTAGATAATCCAAATGGCATAACTAGCCACTCATAAAGACCCTCATTGGTTTTGAAGGCTATTTTCCACTCATCACCCTCATGTATTCTAATTTGGTGGTAACCACTCTTTAAATCTATCTTAGTATAGTACCTAGCTTCACCTAGATAAATCCATGAGATCTTCAATCCTAGGGATAGGGAATCTATGCCTGATGGTTATCTTGTTTATTGCCCTGGAATCAATACAAAGCCTCCATTCTCCTCCCTTTTTAGGTGCTAAGACAGTGGGTATTGCACATGGACTAATGCTTTTCCTAATGAGACCTTGATCAAAGTTCTTGAATCTACCTAGCTATTTCCTCATTTTGTTGAGGTGTCATTTTGTAAGCTGCTTTGTTTGGAAGGGTGGCTCCTGGTATCAAGTCTATCCTATGACTTATGGCTCTTTTAGGAGGTAATGTTGCTGGTTGACCACTACTTACAATACCTTCATAGGTCTGCAACAACTTCTGTATCTCCTTAGGCAACTCCTGCTTTTCAGCTGCTTTCTCTTTGCTCACCTCTCTTGGCTTTATCAACACTGCATAACCAACTCCATCTCCTTCTTCCAAGGCTTCCAAGAACTCTTTTTCACCCACCATGAGTAGTTTAGAACCTGCCGTCTGCACCTCTGTGTCTTCCAACAAAGACTGAATCTTGAAGGTTACATTGTCTTTCTTGAAGGTATATGAATTCTTAGCTCCATCATGCACAACTTGGCGGTCAAATTTCCATGGTCTACCTAGGAGCAAGTGGCATGCATCCATAGGTAACACATCACACAAAACTTTGTCCTTGTACCTACCAATTGAGAACTCCACCCATGTTTGTTCATTCACCAAGACATGCTGACCCTTATTGAGCCATGTGACCTTGTAAGGATTGTTGTGGGGTATCCTTGTCAATTTCAACTTGACTACCTCTTCTAACACAATATTGTCAGTTGAACCTGAGTCTATAATGACCTTATACACTTTCCCCATCATCTTGCACTTTATCCTGAACAAAGACCTTCTTTGGCTTGGTTCTTCTTTAACCAGTTCCTTGATCAAAGTCCTCCTCATCATGAGATTCTCACCTTCCTCTGAGTTCAATGGTACTTCAAGTTGTTTATTTGCTGCACTAGTCTCATCTAGAATCAAATTGGTTCTCTTATCTCCTCCATGAGAAGTACTACCTTTCTCAGGACATCTATAGGCCGGGTGTCCCAATTGGTTGCAATGATAACATTTCATGTTGGTGAAGTAGCTGCCTCTTCCTTGTCCACCACTCCTTCCTCTGGAACTGAAACCTCTTCCTCTACCACCTCTACTAGAGCTTCCTTCTTCCTATTCAGAAAATCTAACTTCTCCTTGGGCTCTTGGTTCTGAGCTTCTTCCACTATAACTTCCTCTTTGTCCTCTGTTGTCTTTCCCTTTACCTCTACCTTTAGGGTTTTGTTCCTGCTTCTTTTTACCTTTCTCCTCTATCTTCAAAGCCATTTGATAGCATTGGCAGACTGATTTGAAGTTTACCAAACTCATGTCTTCTTGGATAGACCACTTGAGCCCATTTAAGTATCTTGCTAGCTTGATACTCTCATCTTCAACCACTTTTGATCTAAGGCACAATTTTTGAAACTCCTCTGTATATGTTTGGACATCCATGTCTTTTTGCCTCAGATTGTGTCTTCTCCTATGCAACTGGACTTCATAATCATCAGGGAGATAAGTCTGCCTTATCTTGGTTACCATCCCTCTCCATGAAACTATGGGACCTTTGCCTTCTTTCTCTCTCTCAGATTGTACAAACTTCCACCATGTGAGAGCTGCTCCTCTCAACCTTGACTTGGCCACCTTTACCTTTTGGGCCTCTGTTATGCCATCACACTCAAAGTGATTCTCAATGCTCTCAATCCAGTCTACAACTGAATCAGGTCCATTTGTCCACTGAAAAGTGGCACACCTCCAATGCTTTACCACTCAAGGCCTGCAATGCCTTCAAGAATGGTTCCTCTGCAAGAACAGGATCAGGCTTTGGAGCTTCCTCCTCCAAATCCTCTTCTTTTTCCTTGGCTTCTTGCTCTTCCTTCTGCTTTATCTTGTCCTTCACAGTATCTGTTGTCTCATGGACTTCATCCAAGAGTTTCTCCATTTGAGATATCCTTTCTCTGAGCAACCGGTTATCTTCCTCTTGCTCTTCTACCTTTTTAGCTAGCTCTGCATTTGTCACCATGGTTCCTTCCTCTGATGTGTTCTCTCCAATTGATTCAGTGGGCTGAAACATTAATCACAAGCCTTGAATCAAGCTAGGCTCTGATACCAATATGGTGTATGTGGCCTCCAAGGTTTGCTTGCACCTAACAACAAGAAGACATTACTCTGCCTTCACCATGAACCTAACACTTTCTAGGCTCTGTCCTGAATTAGATCATTAACTAATCCTGCCCTAACTCTATTTCAAGAGTTCCAAACCTTGTGCTTAACCTTAGAGGATTCAACACCACTCAAAATTGTTGTCTTCTTCACAAACACCACTTGAAATTTCAATCTTTCTCACTACACCTAGAAGAGTCTAGATGCCAACATCATCATCTGACTTGAACTCTTTGCAGGGGAGGTAGATGCTTTGTTTTCAGGCATTTCACCACCATTTGAATGCATCTTTGAGGTTCATTAACCTTCACTTTACCCGATCTCCAAATCTTGCTTGGAAGAGGCCTAGTTTCTACTAGCCCTTACCAGTCGGTTTTTGGCTTTTTCTGCCCAAACTCTCCAAAGGATCTGGCTAACAAATGTCACTTCCTAACACCCTTTTTGGAGCTTTAAATCTTGCACTTGGTTTCAAACCTCTACCTTTTCCATACAGCTGATTCCTATAATCTTGGATTGGAGGGCTAATTGACCTTGCATCTAGGGTTTCACTGGTTCTTGAGTCACAACTACCTCCAATGTATTGATGGAAGTCTCAAACCTTTTGGAATGTGAAGATCCTAACTTGCCCCCCCTGTAACTGTAAAAATACCGTACAGTGGTCCCTTCCCCTGCCTTGGTTCTTTAATTTTCACTCCCAATTCCCTAACCGGGCAGTCCTAGCTCGCCTAGGGTTTGGGTATAAAACTCTTTGCTCCATGCTCTATGTTTCCTAATGTCAAATATTTACAAATGACTGACTCCACTCCCATATTCCACCAGTCTCAGGAGGACCCCGTGGTCAGTGGCTATGGGGGAGTCATTCCAAAAATGACTGTTCAAAACTGCAATTAAAGAGCTTCCTAAACTCTAATCTATGAAGTCAAAACTACAATTCTATCCTAAGCAACCTGAACACAGAAGGAAAATGACTCAAAACTATGCTAAGAACTCCAATACAATGATAAAACAGTATTTACAAAGTCTTTGATATCACTGTCTCCAAAAACTCACGGGGTTTACAAACAAACACAGAAATTTCAGAAATCTGCTCACTGTCTTCTATTCAACACACCAAAATTTGATTACAATCATCTCTCTAACTGCTTGCTACGAGCCATTACATCCATTTTGATGCCTTTACCATGATTAAAGGGGAGTTGCTCGACTCCACATCCCTGATTTTAAGGGAATCCAACAGTTAGGTTGCATGCAATTTTGCAATATCCTTGCAACTTCGCCACCACCCTTCATTTTAGGATCTCCAACTCCTTGATTCTGAATCAAACACCTCCCTAACATCCATTAGCATCTTCTACCAATGAGGATGTGTTTAGCACACACTTAATGCTTCATATCCTAACATATGTTGTCTTAAGCTAAACAAAGCAATATTTAACAACCTTGATCAAACTAGGATGTCCTAAGTCCTAGTGACCAACTTTCCACACAAACAAGACCTTCTAAGGTCTAAAGCAAACACAACAAACATCCTGACTTGGCTAAGGTCAGTAAGCCAAAAATTTCACAACAAATTGGAGTTAAGCCAAGGTGCTCCTGCACCACCTTGGTACTACATGATGTTGGTTTACACTTCTATATGATGCTATTGGTAGACTCGTTATTCCTTTTGATATTTTCAAAATTATTACCCATGCAGTGGGAGTTCCTGAATATGTTTGGTCTTCTTCGACTAGTTTGTACATGGAGCTTGTATCTACAGTTGATGGGTTGGTTGTATTGCTGGCATGAGTTTACTGATGTTGATACCTTTGAGGTATGAGAGATTGGATGGTTAACACATGTTGTGGGTGATACTTTCAGTCATGTGGGTTGATCAGTTGGATGGGAGCAATTCATTTTTCTAGTTTTTGTTCAAGTTGGTGTTATATCTTATTTCTTGAGAATGGCTTCACGATTGTGTTTTGTTTGGGGATTTGAATTCAGTCCTTCTATACAAGTTGTGAGCATAGTGGAGTGGTGGTAGTGAGCTATAAAGTTTTCTATAAGTTGGGCTTGTAGATGGTTTTCTTTTAGACTGGTGCATATACACCATTGTGAGTTCCTTTCCTTTGGAGGATGGCTAGAACAATTGTCGGAGATGGTGAACATTTTGCATCTTGTTGCATATGTCTTGGAGATAGGGACTTAAATATTTGATTGGGAGAAGCCAATAAGTTCTTCATCAAGTGGGAGCATGTTGGGATTTGTGCCTTAAATTATTAGCTTGATGTACTCCTTGAAGTCTTGTTTCTATCTCTTATTGGCCTAACTTTCTTGTATCGACAGGACCTTGTTCTTAGTCCACCTAATGCTCCAATGACCTCCATGGTTTTTCACTAATAGTTTCCTCTGGAATTGTGTTCTATCAATGGGAGTTATTCATGTCAACGAGAGTCTCCAAGAAGTCTCTGCAACAGCCTAATTTCTTGCCTTGGTCACTCATCGGTAAGACTTCATGTCATTGGCGGGACTCTTTCTTGAGTCCTCCTGATGGTCCGATGGAGCAGTGACTTGTATGTCAATAAAGAATTGTTGGTGGGAGATAAAATCATTAGCAAGAATCTATGAGTGGTCACATCGACAACCTGATATGTAGGATTAGATCCTCATCGGTGGGAAGTTGTGTCTTCGGTGGGACACCGAAGCTTTTCCCACTGATGGAATAATGGAGTGGTTCGTTGGTAGGAGATGTTGGTATCGGTGGAACCTTTGTGAGTGTCCCTTTGATAGGTGGATGGTGTAGATGGTGTATGGTACATCAATGGGACTTCCTTGTATTGGTGGGAGATGAATTGGTGTCCCCTGTATATGATGATGGCTGACCCGGTGACCTATGTAGAATGTCTCGGTGGGACCTAATGGATGTTGAGGTGGAAAATGATGGTTGGATGGAACCTATTGATGGTTGGATCGACAATTGGGAATCATTTGGTTTTCTTGGTCATCTTGGAATTGTTGGATAGAACGAATGGTATAAATATTGAATGTTTTGTAATGTAGAGTGAGAGGCAAGATGGAAGTAGGGTTATGCTGTTGGTTTCTCTCTAGAATGGAGCAAGATGTAAATCTCTAGTAAAGGCTTAGAGCTTGAATTTTATTTGTAACTGTACTATTTTTTGTTGATTAATACAATGGTTATCTGAAATTTTGGAGGGTGGGGATTTTTACCTGAAAGGGTTTTCCCCACGTAATTCTATGTGTTCATATATTTTGTTCCATCTTTCATGTTTAATGGTTCTGCTTGATTGGATCTATTTAATGACATTGTTTGGAATTGGTTTAATTAGCATAAATTTTTCTCTAAGGTTCAATGTGGGAAATGAACTGTGTCTGATTTCACTTTGTGGCATAGTAGTATGTGTCTTTGAGGAAATCTAATAAAATTAAAATTACCAAAGGCACTATTGATCTTGGATATTTCTATCTGAGATGACCAAAATTTCCCATCAGTGAAATCTTAGGATGCTTGACTCAAAATTGCTAGGTGAAACTGAGTGAAATAACCTTGTATTTATACTTGTTTATGCCAAATTTCTTGAAATTACAACAATACAAGTTGACATCAGATCTAGGATAATAAAATACCACCAACACTAGTAGAATTTGGAAAATAAATGACTACGTGACTAAAAATTTTAGTCACATGACTAAAAATTTGTCATGTGACTAACACTAGTAGTATCTTGAAAATAAATGACTAATTTGGTAATTTATAAGTGACTAATTTGGTCATTGCATAAAATCACAACTAAATGACTAATATCATACAAATAAAAATGACTAAATAAATGACTAAATATATGGCTAAATTAATGACTAAATAAATGACTATTACTCCTTTATTCTTTTTTCTTTCCAATTTGATTATAATCCATAGAGCTAATTAAGCCCTCCTCATGGGACCCCTACCTAAGTGGGCCATTTGGCCTCCTAGGTTGCTTGGTGCACCAAAAATACATATTGTGTGGAAGGAATTGCCTCTCGGTGCAGTCTTAAGGCCTTCACATATTTTATAAAAAGAATTATAAACATTTACATTCTTTAACTTTTATTACTCATTATGTTAATGAATCATTAATGTTTTTAACTATGATTTGAAGTCAGTTTGATTTTCCTGTTGTGTTAGCATGTCAAATGTGTCAAAGAGAAATTGTGGTCAATTTCACTAATAAAATATTATTTAAACAATCCAATTGCCATTCAAATGAAGAAATTGATTCACTTTTATCTTTGTTTGTTGATATACTCGACCATCTTAATAATGCAAAATAGAAATAACAGTTATGATTATAACGATGCAATTTTATGGGGTTAGCAGATTAGAGCATGAATCATAAAATCCAACATTAACTATGAAGCACAAAGGAAGACAAATAAATAAATAAAAAATGATTATACCGAATCGCCTTTGAAGCTTCCATGATTCACCTCCATAGCACCTTCTAACTTGCTGCAAATGTTGCCCTCAAATAGAGTGTTTGAGCAATCTTTGACTATGCCAATGAACTAAACAAGCTTTGAAGGATTTGATGACTATGCCTATGATAAATGACGAAATGACTGTGCCAAGAAATGCTTAAGACTTAATGAAATCAAGTACGAAAATATCATAAATGCTGCGACATGTAAGTATGAGTGTGAGTAGTAAAAAATGTGAGCAAAATTGTCATTTTATAAAAAATATAATTTTGGATGGATGAACAAGATTGAAAGTTGACGGAAGCCTAAAATCAATGGACGAGATTTCACGTGACAATCCCTAATCAGGGTTAGGGAAAAATCATTACATGAGTGATCAAGATGTCATTTGATAAAATAAAATCAACGGTCGAGAATAAATGTGACAATTAGTTAAAAAGATAAAGATCTTCAAAAATCAAGAAGATAAAGATTACTTGATTTGTGAGATTCGAAAAATCAAGAAGATAAGAGTTGAACTAAAAAATAGATTTGGAAAATAAAGAATTTGCTCAATTACTTGATTTTTGGAAGAAGATTACCTTTTTTGAATTAAATTAAATCAAAATAAGGATTTTGTGTGACAATAAATAATCTTTTTTCAGATTATTTACCAAAATGAACTGACAGTTAATAATGTGATATCATTTTAAACAATTTCATTTATTTAAAATGAGGGAAATGTCAAATTAGGTAATTAAGTAATTAAAGATAATTATTTAATTTAGAGGATTATGACCGATAATTAGATAAATTAATAAATTCATTTAATTATGAGAATTAGTAACATATTAAATAAATAAAATTCATTTATTTAATAATCGAGAAGACATAAATGAATGAAGGTAATTAAGAAATTTATTTAATTGTGGGAAGATTTAGACAATTAAAGACGTATTAAATAAATAAATATAATTTATTTATTTAATAATCATGAAGAATAAAAGAGATATATGAATTAATTAAACAATTATAAATTATTTAATTAATAGTAGGAAATGGACCAAGGACATAATTAAAATGACACAATTATGTTAGAACGAAAGTGGTAAAAATAAAGCTTGCAGGCCTAGGTCATTTTTAAGTGTCTACATTTTCCCCCTCTTTTTCATAATGTCTCTTGTCACATTGTGACAAAGAAAAAAAGTTAAAGTCATGCCCCAGCGAAGGTACAAAGTATTGATGCCCCCTCAGGAAAATTTCAAATTTTGGCCAGGTGATAGAAAAATTTGGAAGGTGTCTCAATAAATCAATTTAATTATCAGAAAGACAATGGCGCAGTCAGTTTCACATTCTAGCATGTTTAGAGCCGCCAAAAGGGTGGTCAAAGTTGGTCAAAAGGGCCTTCAGTAATAAAAGAGTTGACAAATGTCATTTTGACTTTATAAATAGGTTGACAAAGGGGTAAAAGTCAATTCATTTTCACTATTCACCTTAGCAAATTTGAGAGGGACGAGCGAAGAGGACTTCTGCGAGGATGGTGATTCTGGTGACTGAGCATCGCGGTGAGATTGCGCGGACCTTTAGGAGACCAAAGGGCTCAGAGCTAGCAGTATGTACCTCTAACCCACCTTGTCATTTCATCATTTTGCATGCAAAATTTAGGTTTTTAGGGCCAACAATGAATGCGCTGCGATGCATATGTGTACACGTAAGCCGCATTTGACTTCACGTTCGATGCATGTGTAAGGGGTGATTAGGTTAGGCCAAGGTTGTGTAACACATTTTCTAAAAAGTGTGACACATTCACAATGTCGTGCCGCATTTGAGGGCTATTATGCCGCATATGTTGTTTTCGCATTCGTTAGTTTGAACGACACATTCGAATGAAGTGACACATGTGCAATGGAGCATGACACAAATGATCTGATGCGACACATTTGATGGACAAAATGATGCAATTGATGTTTTGCAATGCAAGTGAAGTATAGAATGATGCAAATGCTTTTTCGTGATGCAAATGAAGTCAACGCGACGCATTTTACTTTAACTTTGACTAGGGCTGATTATGATGTTTTTCAAATGTTAAATTCTTTTGAGTTACAATGATGATAATGATGATTTTCCATAAGGTGTTGATGCATTGTTTGATTATGTGTAGAGACAACTAGCGCCTATCTATACTCGAGAGAGCAGGCCATCGACCTTCCAGTTTCGAGATCAACTAAGTCCACGAGAGCGACGACAGTTGATGCAACTCGGTTTGTACTATGTTTCCTATATGCCCATTATTCAGGTGAATAGGGGACTATTGGCTGCATTGTGCGAGAGGTGGCACTCTGAGACACGCTCATTCCATTTACCAACAAGAGAGGCTACCATGACATTGGAGGACATTTATCGTATTATCCGTTTGCCGATTCGAGGAGAGAGGATCGTTTATGACCCTCAACATGGCTATCAGACCTTCACGACCTACTATCTTGATTAGGGTGCAAGACTCATCGAGAGAGATACAAGATCCACTGGGAGTTTATGGTAGAGCATTATGCCTGGTTTGATGCATTTTTGGCGACATTGATCGGCAGGATATTGATTCTTGACCACCATGGAAATGGGTTTCCCATTGGTTGGGGTGATGTGCTAGTGGGCATGAGGCAAGACCAGACAGTTTATGCCTAGCGGCCTTGTTTGTTAGGTATGCTCTATCATCAACTTCACAACATGGCTTATAGGAGGGCAAAGAGCATTGGGTGTGGCACAATAATTTTGATGATATGGGCCTGGGAGCATATGGCTATATTCCAACCTCCTATTCAGAGACCACAACTTGCAGAGGGGATGTCATATGCCTATTACTATGCCGATGCTCTACAGTAGACGAGGGTTGGAGAGATAGGTTGGCGGCATCATCATATTGATACCATGATTACATTCATTTGGAGGCCCTATAGAGACTATGAGCAGTGGGATGACGAGGACGACCACCTCAGTTTCTATAGACAATATTGTTAGCTGATTAGGAGGATAGTGTAGAGTCAGCTCATCCTAGAGATTTATTTTCCATAGCGTGTCCTGAGATAGTTTGGAGAGCAGCAGGTGTACCTGTAGGCATAGCTGAGTATGCCAGATCCTCGAGGGAGGGAGCCTGGGGTCCACCCATTCCTATACCATTTTTTGAGCATTAGATTGATGGTCTAGTGGCATAGTAGTGGGGATGGAGGGGTGGGATTTCAGATCCAGAGACAACTGTTGATTATGACTTGTGGTGGAAGGTGTGTCGACCAGTGTCATTGATAGACCCAGATGGGTCAGCACTGATTGATAGGAGATTGGTGATACCCCATGTGGCATGAGCTAGACGAGGGGGCAGAGATGGTGACAGAGGAAGAGGCAGAGGCAAAGATGGTGATAGAGGCAAAGGTAGAGGCAAAGATGGAGGTAGGGATGGAGGCAGAGGTGGAGATGATGGGGATGATAGGGATGACAAAGGGGATGGCCAGAGACAAAGGAGAGATGGTGAGAGACAGGGCAGGAGGGTGAGACAATGTGCAATGAGAGGGGCATTAGATGCCATCCCAGAGGAAGGTGAGGAGGAGGAGAGAGAGGAGGAGGGGGGGCCTAGGCAGGAGTAGGAGGATATAGGTCATGAGCATGTGGCTAAGGAGGAGTTCAAAGAGGAGGAGCATGAGGAGGAGAGGAGGGAGGAGTAGGAGATTAGAGAGGAGTCAGATCGACAGGAGGCTGAGGTGGAGGTTGATATACCCCAAGACGAGGGAGTCAATGGAGAGGAGGTTGTAGAGGAGGAGGATGATAACAAAGATGATGATGATGTTATGGATGAGGCCGAGAGGCTCCTAAGATGTAGGGTGGTGGAGGGAGATGAGGAGATACCATCCTGCTCGGTGCTACCCCATGATGCCATGATAGACCAGAGGGTGGTATACTTACAGAGGAGATTGGATGAGAGTGTCACCAAAATCAGAGCACTACATTCAAAGTTAGAGGTGGCTCGAGTAGAGTGGGATTATGCAGTGATCCGCCAGCAAGAGGTAGCGTAGTGATGTATAGATTTTGCATGACTATGTACAGGACCATCGACAGATTTGGCACGAGAGTTTGGCAGGGTTGGTGTACAGCATGGGTGATACAGGAAGTTATATGAGCATTTCGTAGCAACCGAGATGAGAGGTCCCACCTTGACCAGGGCACAGATGAGGATAGGTGGCAGTAGCAGGTTAGGGAGTGGCAGTGGAAGTGGCAGTCAGAGCAGTGTAGGGGGATTGACCTCCTCAGGACATACCTCGAGTCACAGGTCTCAACATATACATTCTTCTAGTAACAAGTCAAGGCATTCACATGGTTCATCAGGTTCAGGCCATAGATCAACACCTGGTCTACCTCTAGTGACAAATCCTTCAGCTTCATAGATTCAGGCTGCAGTATCATCACAGATGCATGTTACCGTGGAGATGATGCCATCAGTGTTAGTTCCATTGGTTTCACAAATAGAGGTTTCCATAGGTCCACCTATTACCTCAATGTCAGGCACAGGTCCTCAATCACCACACTCTTTGCTGTGAGGGCATGAGGAGAGCGTTTCATAGGGCCATGCTTACTACATTCATGTTTTAGTCTTTTTGTTATGACACTTTATGTATCGACTATCAAGCCTGAGTGATCTATTTTTGGGATATCTCATAACTCTATCCTATGACTTTATATATTTTTGAGATGATGCTATATGATGCAGTTTTGATGTGGCCTACATGTGTGTTGTACAATGTTATTTGATTTATGCCCTATGATGTATAATGGATGATTTATGTATGATATGCATTTGTGATGGATGATGGTATTTATTTGTTTATGTCATGTTTTGTATGTCCTATGATGGTTACTTATGATGTGATGCCGTGATAATGCAATATTTATTTATATATCATGCTGATGTTGTGACATGGATGATGATGATATGATGTATTTATTTGAATGGATACCATTTTTATGATTATGCTAATGCATGACTATGTAAAATGCGATATGTAATGCAATGTTTATGATTTTATGATGATGTTGTGTGGACCTAATGCAATGTCTATATCATTATGTATGCACATATGTTTTTGTATGTCCTAGGATATCATCGAGAGACGAATGAGAGAAGATGATAAGAAAAAAGGAGATGCATGTTAGTTCCTAGACCAAATCCTTCAAAACTTTACCATAGGACTTTTAATTTTTATTCCTCTTAATCATCATTGGGCAGATTATTGTAATGGCCAACAAACACCATGATATGACATAAATCAAGGTGTGCAAGGTCGTACCATCATGTAAGACAAGTAGTCACAAAAAAAGATGATCATGATGCATACTAAGAGCGTAATTGCCCCAGTATTTTTGTCATAACCAACCATAAGAATAAAAACACAAATAAAGACAACAAAGACAAGTCATGAAATGTCGTTGCTTCTCTAAATCCTATTTCCAGGACATCCTTGAGAAACTAGCAACATGATTGTCAATAGGACAACATAAAGCCATTATCATGATACATCAATGTTTTTCTAAATCTCGTAGTTAGGACATCATTGAGAAACTAGTAATCATGAGTGTCATGATATGTCATTGTTTCTCTAAATCTTGTTGTCGGGATCTCACTGAAAAACTAGTAGCATGATGAAAAAGACAAAGATAAGTGCCAAGTGTTTTCCAAGTGTGTCTAGATGCCAAGTGTTTTAATGTCAAGATGTTGAGTTTGATGATGTTGAGATGTTAGGGTGTCAAGGTTTTGACGATGCCAAGATGATGAATGTTGAAGATTTCCAAATTCAGGAAGGACACATCCTAAATAATGTTGATGTTGAGAGGATTGATCCCTAAATTTCAAAAGGGTTCCCTCGAAATGCCAAATGACAGTGATGATTCCTAGGAAGGACACATCCTAAGGTATAAATGACAGTTTATTCTTCAGAAGGACACATTTGAAACATACCAATGTCAAGAGGAGAGATCCCTAAATGTCAAGAAGATCCCTCAAAAATGTTAGATGACAATGATGATTCCTAAGAAGGATGCATCCTAAGGAATAAATGACAGAGGCTATTCTTCAGAAGGACACATATGAAAGATAACCAAGAGTTGACAGTTTGACCGGTTATGATAATTTGACTTGTTTGACCAAATTTGATTGAAGTTGACTAAATTGACTTTTGTCAACTAAGTATCAATTTCTTTAACATCTTGATGTGATTGTCATGTTTGCTTCAAGAGTTTTGCTTGTTTGGAAATGACTTGTTTGACTTGAATACTTTTTGACATGTGTGCCAATGTAGTGCCATGAACCCTAATGGACTGACCTAGTGTGGCCTTGGGGGCTCATCGATAGATTGCCTTGCCTACACCACACACTCAGAGACCTCATAGTTCAACACGACCAATGACTTTGTCTTGATGACCAAAGATTGCGTCATGATTTTATATTGACAAACCTAAAAGGACTAACCTAATGTCTCGGGGACTCGAAGATGAGTCTTGCCTATGTAGCAAATGCGCAAAGACAATGTAGTTCAAACAAATGACAAAGAATAATTGATTGACATGAAATACTCGACAAGAAATTACTCTGGTTTTGCATTTTTGAAACAGTTTGACGTTTGTAGGACATTTTTTGATTTTTAGGTCTTTTTTAAGGACATTTTACAATCTTTTTGTCTTTTTTTAGGACTTTTTGAGATGTTGTCTTTCTTCAGGATGTTTTTCGATGTTTTTGTCTTTTTTCAGGACTTTTTATAATGTTTGTCTTTTTTTCAAGACTTTTTGTAATGTTTTTGTCTTTTTTCAGGACTTTTTGTAATATTTTTTTCTTTTTGAATGGTTTAAGAGGATCACAAAAAATGCATGTGACTGATGCCTACACATGAGAATCCAAGGAAAAACATGATTGTACCCCTAGTCAAGCTGAATACCAATGGATAGGTGATGACAACATTGTTTGACATGGGAAGGACGCATCCTGAAACAATGTGAGGATGACTAGAATGTGACAAAAGTATTGAGTTCTTTAACCAAGCAAGGAACAAAGTCAAGTAATGTTTTGTATAATGTGCTTGTGTGGATTAGACTCATTGCATTTGGAATGACTTGGTTAGGACTAAAAGGGATGATGGAGTATCCTTAGACCGTTTGACAAGGGAAAGCCAAGATAGCTGAAAGACATGAAAGCATGAGAAGTGGCCTTGGTAAAGGATGGGATACATGAGACTAAGGGAATTGTCAATGATATTCCAGGACTATGTCATATAAGGATAATGATGGAAATGACAGCAATGACATGATGTTTCATGAATAATATATGACCAAAGGATAGACATGTCGAGTTTTCCCAAAGCATGATTTATGTGTGCCTATTTTATGTCAAGACCAAGATAGGTGGGAATGATATGGATTAAATGGCCAGATGCCAATGTCAAGAGGAAGGCCTAGGAGATGAGACAACTTTCCCCTAAGTGTAAGAGTCCACATAAACAAACTTATTTTACACATGACGCCTGTTTTCTAGGTTTTCATGATGGTATTTATCCAGGGCGCCTATTTTCCAGATTTTCACCATTGGACGAAGCTTTTCTCTTTACTATTTTCTTGACTTTTTGATTTTTTTGGTGTCACCAAGATGCATGTTTTCTAGGTTTCCATCGTGGTGACAATTTTTTGATTTTTCAATTTTTGTATTTTTGATATTTTGCGATAGCTTGGATGCTTTAGATGACCAACTGCTGTTCTAATCCACTAATGATGTCGATGTAGAGACTGGTGCCATGATATACCAATAATGACCTTGCTGAAGAAGTTGTCTTGTCAGGATCATAGCGCTTGCATACAACTGATTGATGTCATTGTGATCCTTTCTGATACTAGAGTTGGCCTTATTAGAATACACACATTATGGTAGAGTGCCATGAGAGTCCTTATCGTAAAGAGTTGCTGCAATGATGTGATGGATTTGTGACTTGGGATCTTTGGACTTTAGACGAGATGTAGGATTATGACGGATGATGGTAGACATGGAAAGGTTGTTTGGACATTTGGATGAATCACTTTTTATTTTCCAAACTTGGGATGGTGGATGATGGATTTTGGAATTTTGATTGGGATGGTGTTTGGAACCAACACTTTTATATGCCTTACTTGATGACCATTTTGATGGAGGTGGACATTTGTTTTATGTGGGAGTCCTCTTGTCTTGTGGCTCCACATTTTGATTGACTTTTTCTTTTGACATATTTTCTTTGTTTGATCCACTTGTCTTTGGGATCCATTTTAATTTCGTTTGTCCACTTGTCCTTTTGTTTGATTCAATGGCCTTTGACATTTTATTTTGATCTTTTGATTTGTATGAATTTTGTTTTTGTTGGTCCCAAAGGGGAGGTTTATTCATGATAGAATGATTGTTTTTGGTG
This sequence comes from Sequoia sempervirens, assembly GCA_007258455.2. Taxonomy (NCBI): domain Eukaryota; kingdom Viridiplantae; phylum Streptophyta; class Pinopsida; order Cupressales; family Cupressaceae; genus Sequoia; species Sequoia sempervirens. The sequence goes on along the minus strand of VDFB02284119.1, from coordinate 33,008 downwards.
TGGATGGAGGGAGTGGTTGCAACAATATTATGACAAGGATTTCTCATGGAATCCATTTTGACATTTGTATCTAACAAGGTTTCCCCTAGTATCGAGGAGGTTCCACTGAAATCATTAGATTTTTTGTCTGAGGAATAGCCAAGACCTTGATGTCTGTAATTTTTGTGAAGCTGTATTGGTTCTTGAATGCCTTGCTCATGTATGCCTAGTCCTTTAACTTGATAATGCATGCTTTGATAGATTCTATTTGTGATGGGGTATTTTTTGTTTTCAAAGCAAGATGTGAACCCATCATGGTATATGTGGACACTGTCACTTGTAATGTTCTCATCTGTGAGAAAGCCTGCTCTAATAAAGAAAGATGAACCTAGTTGATAAAGTGTCTTAGCTTTATTGTCATGTTGGACATATTTCTAACTGATATCTTTGGTTTGATCTGGTAACATGTCAGGTTCAGTTGATTCTATTGGTGATTCCAAGTCAATGTCAAAACCATCTTGATGGTCATTATCAAACATTCCCATGAAGTTAGTGATAGCTTCATCATTTGCAAATATGTCCATAGTGGAAGACTCTTTTTTTGGAGAAAGATCATCTATGGGTCCAATGGAGGCAAGTGTCTCATCTTGGAAAGTGTTGATAGTCAAGGCCTAAATAGGGTCATCAAGTGTTTGATCATAAATGGCGTAAAGGTCAAGGAGTGGATCATTTTGGATTTCTTGGTCAATGTTAGGGTCTTGGTCAAATATGGGGTTGTCATGGATTTGGACTTCTTGGTCAATAGTAGGGTCTTGGTCAAAGATGGGGTTTTCATGGATGATATAATCGAAAATAGAATTGTTGTTAAGGATAGGTGTGTTTTGGATGTCATGATTGTCTTGAAGGGCTTCTTGAATGGACTTTAAGATAGGGTCATGGAATGGACTACCTTGATCCTGACATGAAGGTGGCATTATGATGTCATGCTTTTTGCTTTTGTTTTGAAATGTATCCTCAAGTTTAGACAATGTGATGTGGCTTTGAGTAATGATAGAATTTTCATGACTAAATGTGGCTTGTGAGGGAGTGACTTGAAAAGGATTAATGGATGAAGGACTATGATAGGACATGGAGACTTGGACTGGACTAGTATGTGAAGGACTAGGATATGACATGGAGACCTGGACTGGATTGGTGTGTGAAGGACTAGGATAGGACATGGAGACTTGTACTGGAATAGTATATGATGACATATGATATGACATAGAGACTTGGAATGGATTGGTTGGTGATGACATAAGATATGACATGGAGACTTGGACTAGATTAGTTCGTGACATCATAGGATATGACATGGGGACTTGGACTGGATTAGTTTGAGACATCATAGGATATAACATGGGGATTTGGACTAGATTGGTTTGTGACATCATAGGATATGGCATGGGGACTTGGACTGGATTAGTTTGTGACATCATAGGATATGACATGGGGATTTAGACTAGATTGGTGTAAGGTTGACTAAAATCAGACATGGAGACTTGGACCAGATCGATATGGTATGATGTGGGGATGTGACATGAGTTGGTAGATGGTTGATAAGGCATGTAGACTTTGACGAGATTGATAGGTGAAGGACTATCATATGACGTGGAGACTTGAAATGGACTAGTGGACAGTTGGCTTCCCTTGTCAAAGTTAGGATAAAGTTGATTAATGGATGTTTGTTGTGGACTAATGTCATGGATGGTGTTAAGTGACTTTTGGTAGTGAGGGTAGATAGACGGAGGACTAGGACTCATGGATTGTTGGTATGAATGACATTGATTTTTGGTTTGGAGGAATTGTCTCTTAATGTCGAAGGCTTGTTGGTATTGACCTCTATAGAGTAATTGGTATTCAACTTTACTAGCAAGCCTATCAATATTTTTTTAAGGGAAGACAAGGTGGTGGATGTCATGATGTTGTTAAATGCAGAGTGATAATGACATTTGTCTAAGGGAAATGACTAATGCAAGGAAATAAAATTGTCAAGAAAGGATGCCAAATGCCAAGGTGACAATGAAGACTAATATGAAAATATTGACTAAGGAAAATGACCAATGCCAAGTCTAGATGCCAAATGAGGACTATGATGCAAAGTATAGGTGAAAAATGAGGACTAAGATGGATAATATTTGGAGAAAAGTTTGTCTAACCACTCTAAGCCTAACTTATGTCTCAATTTTGGTTATCAAAGGACTTGATAAGGGGACTAAATGACAAGGTCGAAATGATGAGTGAGCCTACCTAACTAGACTGTTGAGTTGGAGGTTCTCATAAAAAAGAAAATGACTGAAAAGAGGAATAATGACAAAGTCCCAAGATAACCTAGTTTTGAAACAATGGTTTTGCAAAGTGTGGTGAGTTAGCCTAATCTAATGGACATTTTGAGCAATTTCAGTTTTGGTTTCTGATAGAGACTTTTGAAAAAGATTTTTGATAGTAGGATAAAATGTTTGGACTTAGATTTTGATCTGTGATAGAGTTTAAATTTCTGTTAAGAAAATATGTCGTTTCAAGTGGAAAATGCATTGCAGTGATCAAATGAATCATTTAAAATAGAAAATGTGGTTCAGTTTTTCAAATGCAGCTTTACAAATTGCAATTGTGGCTTAATTTATTAGATGCAACTTTTTAGATTGCAAATTCATTGCAAGATAGGTGAATGTGGTGTTTGGATCAGCAAATGCATTTTAGCAGAGTGTATGTGTCGCAAAGACTATCAAATGTAGTGCAACAGAGCGAATGTGGTTTAATAGATGCGTTACAAAATGTAAAAAAGTCAAATATTCTGATGTGTTGGTCAAAAACCTAAATTGTTTAAAATTTGACAGTTTGTTTCCAGTTGTTCGAGTGTTGTTTGTTTCATTTCAGTAACTAGCAAACACTTGACAAGCATGATATTTTGAAAGTAATCAAACACAAAAGAGAACAAGTGCAATCCTATGGTTAATCCAAGATAGTATTCGCTAGATTCCACGTGGGTTTCCCCAGCCGCATATCCTTAGTGTGTGAATCCAAAAGCTTGGTTGCACGGGCTCCCCCTTATAGTGGACTCTCTTCTTAGGCCAACCAAGCTTCCAACCCCCATGAAACTCCCATGGTAGATTGATCACCTCTACTAAAGACTGTGAAGATGTGGATGCCTTCACACCGACTAGTGCTACACTAGGAAATAGAAGGTTTTTGGCTACTACACAAAGGTGTTTCATTTAGGACCCTTGTTCGAGTGGCCATACATGGGGCACAAGATTAATCTCCATTTAAGAGGCACTCCATCCTAAAGAGGTTAAGCTCAACAGGGTTTTGGGGAGTACTACTTGGTCCGTATGACACATCCGCACTCATAATCTTAGGTTTTCCCTTAAGTTTCACATTTATATACCGATCAAGGGTAGCTTGGATTTAGCTCCGTTGTCAGTTTGAGTCACCTAGAGGTGATGAAATCCCCTGGTAAGCCCAATTTCTAGAGGCAATAATCATTTCTCTTACACCCAGGATCACATGATTGTGCAAGGGGAGAGGATACTTTAGTTATTGCATAAGGATTACACAGAAGCAAAGTGGGTCTGGCTTTCTGATCACCTAGTTTGCACAGGGTGAGAGCATATTCACCTACCACTTTCAAACACAATCAGACAAAATTGAAAGCATGTTCATTTTAAATGCACCAAAAGAAATGTTATCTATTCAATAAAAAACAAGCACAATGTTTTTGGACTAAATCTTGGACATTCAAACCTACAAAAGCACAAGTTAGGAGTTTTATCAACTAGTCTTGGACCCACTAAATGTAACTGCCACATGATGCAAATAAAAATTAGTAACCAAAAATCTCTAATCTAAAACATGCAATCTGTTAAAATCCTAAACTAAATTAAAAATTAAAAATCTAAACTAAATTAAAATGCTAAAAATCTAAATTAAATTAGAAATTAGAAATCTAAACTAAATTAAAAAGTTTAAAAAAATCTAAATTAATAATCTAATCTAAAATCTAATAAAATGTAATTTAAAATGTAAAATCTAAAATCTAATAAAAAGCTAATCTAAAATCTAACTAAAAGCTAATTTAAAGATCTAAAAATCTAATTTAAAAACTAAAAATCTAAAAAAAATCTAAAAAATCTAACTAAAAGCTAATTTAAAAATCTAAAAATCTAAAAAAAAATCTAAAAACCTAATTTAAAAGCTAATTAAAAAAAATTTTAAAAATCTAAATTAACTAAAAGATCTAAGATCTAAAAAGCTAAATTTAAAATAACTTTGAAAAATTAAAAAATATTAAATCTAAATTTACATCTAACTCTAAATTAATCTAAATTAATAAAACTAGAGTTAATGAGAATTAAATTAATCCAAATTAATCTCAATTAATAAAATTAAAGTTAAGGCGAAGGTTTGGAAGTCGAGGGGAGACACAAAGTTTTCAAAAAAACATTCTTTACTTGCAAAAAAAAGAGACCGAAAACCATACATAAATCTTTAAGAAAAATGTCAGGTTCACCAATGTAACGATGCAATTTTATGGGGTTAGCAGATTAGAGCATAAATAATAAAATCCAACATTAACTATGAAACACAAAGGAAGAAAAATAAATAAAATAAAAATGATTATATTGAATCGCCTTTGAAGCTTCCATGATTCACCTCCATAGCACCTTCTAATTTGCTGCAAATGTTGCCCTCAGATTGAGTGTTTGAGAAATATTTGACTATGCCAATGTCCTAAACAAGCTTTGAAGGATTTGATGACTATGCCTATGATAAATGACGAAATGACTATGCCAAGAAATGCTTAAGACTTAATGAAATCAAGTACAAAAATATCATAAATGCTGCGACATGTAAGTATAAGTGTGAGTAGTCAAAAATGTGAGCAAAATAGTCATTTTATAGAAAATATAATTTTGGATGGACGAACAAGATTGAAAGTTGACGGAAGCCTAAAATCAATGGATGAGATTTCATGTGACAATCCCTAATCAGGGTTAGGGAAAAATCATTACATGAGTGGTCAAGATGTCCTTTGATAAAATCAAATCAGCGGTCGAGAATAAATGTGACAATTAGTTAGAAAGATAAAGATCTTCGAAAATCAAGAAGATAAAGATTACCTAATTTGTGAGATTCAAAAAATCAAGAAGATAAGAGTTGGACTGAAAAGAAGATTTGGAAAATCAAGAATTTGCTCAATTACTTGATTTTTGGAAGATTACCTTTTTTGAATTAGATTAAATCAAAATAAGGATTTTGTGTGACAATAAATAATCTTTTTTCAGATTATTTACCAAAATGAACTGATAGTTAAGAATGCGATATCATTTTAAATAATTTCATTTATTTAAAATGAGGGAAATGTCAAATTAGGTAATTAAATAATTAAAGATAATTATTTAATTTAGAGGATTATGACCAATAATTAAATTAATTAATAAATTCATTTAATTATGAGAATTAGTAACATATTAAATAAATAAAATTCATTTATTTAATAATTGAGAAGACATAAATGAATGAAGGTAATTAGATAAATTAAGAAATTTATTTAATTGTGGGAAGATTTAGACAATTAAAGACGTATTAAATAAATAAATATAATTTATTTATTTAATAATCATGAAAAATAAAAGAGATATGAATTAATTAAACAATTATAAATTATTTAATTAATAGTAGGAAATGGACCAAGGACATAATTAAAATGACATAATTATGTTAGGATGAAAGTGGTAAAAATAGAGCTTGCAGGCCTAGGTGATTTTTAAGTGTCTACAATGATCTCTTTTGGTATGCGGAAATTTTCTCTTTCAGGATTTATATTGTCAATTATTTTTTAAAAATAGAATTATTTTATAATCTATGAAATCAATTGTGTGTGGATCATTTTTATAGATGCTATTTTTTATACAAGTTTGAACTCTATTAATTTTAGGAGCACATCATGCTTATCTTAATTTTCACAACCTATATTAAAATGACAATGTAGATAGATGAATTTTTTCCCCTAAAAATGAAGATTAATTTTTGCATGCCTTCCACACAATAGTTTTTTTTGGTGCATTTTATCAATAGGTATTTTTGGTAGACAAAAAAAATAAAAAAAGATATTTTTGGTGCCTTGGTCGATTAGGTCGTGTATGCATTTGGAGGGAATCTCAGGCAGTTGCTTTTTGGCGTAAAACATTGTGATTTCACATTGGAGGGAAGTTTCAAAGTTTAATCAACAATTTGGTATTTCAGCTCCTCCGTGCATTTGAAGGTTTTCCAATTGCAAGCCTGATGAAGGAAACAACCATTGAATGCAAAGAGTGGTGGTTTCCATTTTTGCAATGCCAGAGCTTGTTGAGCAGCGTTTTCTGAGTTGCAACACCAATATCATTCAAGAAAGGGAAAAACATTAAAAAAGGTTACAATCTAAAGGTAAGTGGAAATCTTGAATCCTGAAACCTCATGTTGATATTCATCCTTTATGATAGTGATCCTGATGTTGCATATACTGTTCATGCTTTCCATTGCTTCATTGTTGTTACAATCTTGTGTTTTCACTGATATAATGATAATGCTCTTTGACATTGAATGAATCTCATTGACTTTGACCCCTTTTTACTCTGTTCCATGGTCTTTTACATCTTCTTTGTTCATGATATCGAGTCACATGGAATTCATAACAACTGCTATTATCTCCTTCATTTTGCTACGATCCTCTGGCACTCATATGCTTTGATATAATAGTGATCATTTGCAACTATTTTTCCTCTATATATTGTCTTCCATTCCTATCCCTTGCATGCCTTGGACTACTGTTATCATGCATTGAAAATTGGAACTCTTTATTCGTTGTATTGATAACTCGGGCACTACGGGGTAAACCCACAATAGTGGGTTACAATTTTTGAATGAAGAAAAATAGAAATGCTCATCAAAAAATTTAAAATGGTTTACCCCTTCTAATGAAGGGGGTTCGAATGAACCACCCCCCTTCTAATGAACCCTCCCCCCTTCTAATGAACCCCATTTTGCACCATATAAGGGGGGTTCGAATGAACCCCCTTCATTAGAAGGGGGGTTCTAATGAACCCCCTTTTTTCACCTTCCCCTCCACCATTTCAAAATTTATGCATTTTTTTGACTATCGAAGCTTGGGAAGGAGGTGAAAATGGAGTCAACTTGATAAACCAAGTTGGATGATTGTAGAGATTGAAACGTGCTTTCCAACAACTATAAATTTAATATATTTTGTTTTTATATTATATTTTATTTTTTAGTTTTACTGAACATAGGTTTTTCACTGAACATCAAGTTTAGTGAAAAATCATTGTGGAAAAATATTAAATTTGAGAAAAAAATTTGAAAAATATATACGCCCTAGGTATTGGTGTCCTTGTTCTAACAAAAAAAAAAAAATTGAATTTCAATACATACCAAAAAAGTTATGCGTGCCGAAGTGCACCTATGTCTAAATTGTAAATGTTTTGACTTCAAAACTTAATTAAAAAAAAAATATTCAACAAAACGTTATGAAACAAAATGAAACCAATAGATACCAGTGTTAGCAACCTAAATTAAAAAGAATCAAAATTTTATCCTTTGTAGAAAAAAAGTTATGCGTGTCGAAGTACACATCACTTTTAAAAAAATGTTGTTTACTATTAAAAACTAGTTATCAAAGGAGACGCAAAAAAAACAATTTAATTTTTTTTTTTAAAAAAAATATATTTAAAATCTACAGAAAAAATCTCACAAATCACTAGTTTACATCATTTTCAAATTCCTAATAGTTTACCTACTATAGGTGTCAGAAAGTGAAGTTTTTTTGAAAATGTTGATTTCAGTGTCAAGTTTGGCCAAAAGTGTAACCCATTATTGTGGGATGACCCACCATTGTTTGTATTCACTACTATCTTATGATGATTGTTCTTCATAGTCAATCCTTAAAATCATTGTTCTGATAAAAACATATTTTTTCTCTTTTGTTTTTACATTATGATCTCATTGCTTTGAACCTTGTGCTTTGTGATTATCACATCTTTGTTACAATCTCTTCAAGGTCTGACTTTCTTTCTCTATTGACTACAAGAGACCCCTTTGATCTTACAACCCCAAGCCTCTTAAAGAAAACTTAGAATCAATTGGCAATAGTGAACAAAAAACCATCATAGCTAATTTCATTTCTTTTCCAAGAGCATTCAATGAAAATATAATGGAAAACACACATCACTCTATGGGGTAGGGTTTATTTGATTTGAAAACCTACCTTCAACGTCCAAGTCAAAAAGTCAGCCTACCAAGTCTGTGCGAGTCCTCCAAGTCTTAAGTCAAAAATCAGCCTGCCAAGACTGTTTTACGTCCAAGTCTTGTATCTATGATACAAGTATGATAAATGTTTGAAAATACTGTACACAACTGTATGATACAATGCATAAATTTGTACGCTTTCTCATTATATCAAAAGCTTCAAACTACAACTCACAAAATTAGAAATGAGTTATAAAAAAAACTTATTGTCAAGTACAATTTGCTCCAAATCAAAATTGCATTATCCAATTTACATAATTTTTTGTTTAACTAATTTTTGTGGGAAAAAACACTTAGTGTACAAAGTAAAGCAAGAGTTTCTTTCCAAGGATTTCAAAGGCCTGTTGTTCACAAGTCCAATAAGATCATTATTGACCATAGCAGAAACCACCTGCACTAATAGTGTTAAGTCATAAAATATTCCACAGAAAGAAATATATTTTAGATAAACAGAGCCAGTTAGCCTTCTAAAATCCAGATAGTTGAATACAAGAAGGATGGTAAAACATAAAACATTAAAAGACTTTAAGACGTTGCAAATTCCATGCAATTAGTATAGAAGCATAACATTAAGATAGGAACAATTCATTTTTCTTAAATATTCATCACGAGTTTTCTCCTGTAAAGAACTCCCCCCTGACATGAGCAATGAGAAGTGCATCTTCCATCTTGTTTGCTGATAGGCATTGCATGACTTCTCCCTTATAATCACCAACAACTAAAGAAATTTGAATGGCTTCATCACATTCTTAGTATTCAGTCGAATCTTTAGTAGCTTCATGTTGCACCTCTTCTCCATTGCCTAGGGTATCCTTCCCAACAACAAAATCATTTTCAGTGAGAGGAAGTGAGGAATATTCTTTTGGACTGTGCAAATTATCAAAAAACTCCTCACCATTGTCTCTAGGGGATGTAACATTTTTTCCACCTTTTGAATGAACTAATGAATCTAATTGTGTTGTATTATTAAGAGTGACATTGTTGATTATTTCATTGCTAATATCATCAATGTTGGTAGATTGAGCTTCTTGTAAGTCTTGATTCTTTGTTGATTGGACTTGAAATCCAAGGTGCTCAAGTAGCTTTGTCCTAGCATTGCCTTCATCTTCAAACATGACTCTTAGGAAATTCCATGTCTCCCTCTCTTCTTCCAAACTAAATCAAGGCAGAAACCAAAAATTTGCAAGTGAAACAATACAAATTAATGTAAATTGTTATTAATCCCATTCAAAAAGTATCCACAAATAAGGGTATATGCAGGATCATCATGGAAAAATAGGCCCTTAAGTGGCAAAAATTCAAAAAATCAAAGTTAGGCAACTTGACGAAAAAGTTTGAATAAGTTATCGTATAAAGTTTGAATAAAGTTATCTATATTATTTCAAAATATGTAACAATAGAATTTTATGTAAATTAGTGTGGTTTCCTAAACTTCTGGGTTTATTTAAAGAGAAAAGAAAAAAGCCATTTGGTGAAAATTTGAAATTTCAATCGCATTAGTACTTAAAATTTGGGAAAAATAAATGGTTAAATGCGTCTAACCACCCTAACAATAAAATGATAATGTTGTTTTATAATATTTTTAGACACTAAGTATAAAGACTCATGTCAGGATGTGAAACATTTTTTTTGTAATTTTTTTCCAAGTAAAATAATTAATTATGATTTTTTATTACAACTTTTAAAATATAAAAGCTAATAATACGACCACCTTAACTTGGTCAAAACTTCATGAAATTAATTTTTCTTTTTAATCTATGGTATGTGAAACATAGAATGTGATGCATTTTTGGATTCCAAAATGTGATACCGTTGAAAAGCTATGGATTTTTTCAATCAACCTATCAATCAAGACTTTTAGTCATAATTCAAATAGAAAATGAATAAAAATTATTTATTAAATTCAAATTAAAGCATAATTTATATTGGTGGAAACAGAATCTCTTTTAAAAACCCTTTCATTTCATCAATTTTGTCTTGGGTCGTCACCACATACCTACAAATACCCATCATATCGCCACTTTTTGGCCCATCATGATCCCAAGACAAACCCAAGTAACTGAGAATCTTGATACTTCTGATCACACAAATATCACAATGATGATTTTTCACCATCTGCTATTACATATTCAAACTTTATTGAACGAAGCACTAGAATGACCTTGGTAATGAGATTGTGTATATATACCTATGAAAATAGCAAAAAAATAAGACCATATATCATCTTAATGACATGTACCAAAGAATAAATTTTACTCTACCTTAGAAGAGCCAACAACACCCTATGATGTTGTACCAGGCTAAAATGTAGCAAGCTTTCCTCCAAATCCAAAACTGACACCAACTGGCCTCTTCAACCACTTAGGAGCTTTCAAGAGTGCACCTGAAAAGGGAAAAAAGAAAGATAGAAATCATGTATTTGCATACAGGATCCCAATTCATTGGGGGATGTAACATCTTGTCCACCTTTTGACCGAACTGGTGGATCTAATTGTGTTGTATCATCAAGAGTGACATTGTTGATTATTTCACTGCTAATATCATCAATGTTGGTAGATTGAGCTTCCTGTAAGTCTTGATTCTGTATTGACTACACTTGAAATCCAAGGTGCTCAAGTAGCTTTTTCCTAGCAATGCCTTCATCTTCAAATATGACTTTTAGGAAATTCCATGTCTCCCTCTCTTCTTCCAAACTAAATCAATGTAGAAACCAAAAATTTGCAAGTGAAATAATACAAATGAATGTAAATTGTTATTAATACCATTCAAAAAGTATCCACAAATAAGTAACTGAGAATCCTAATACTTCTTGTCACACAAAGCTCACAATGATGATTTCTCACCATCTGCTATTGTAGCTTCAAACTCTGTTGAACGAAGCACTAGACTATCCTCGGTAATGAGATTGTGTATATATACCTATGAAAATAGTAGAAAAGTAAGACCATATATCATCTTAATGATGTGTACCAAATAAAAAATTGTACTCTACCTCAGAAGAGCCAACAACACTCTGTGAAATTGTATGTAGCTGAAATGAAGCAAGCTTTCCTCCAAATCCAAAACTGACACCAACTGGTCTCTTCAACCACTTAGGAGCTTTCAAGAGTGGACTTGAAAAGGGAAAAATGAAAAGATAGGCATCATGTATTTGCATACAAGATCCTAAATTCAATGAGAAAATATTATAAATGAGATTCCCATTTCTTAACTAAGCCATGTATGGTTATCACATAAAGAAACACTTACCACCCACTTTATGTTTGAAAGAAATTAAAGCACTATACTTGGGTTATTCACAGAGAGTCATTAGTCAAGTACTATAGGAAACAAATCATGGGCATATCAAACCGGTAGAGCATAGATAACAATAGTGATCATGTACAAATCTCATGAACAAATTTGCATCAATTAAGGTAGATGTATTTCAACAATGAAAAAAATCTAGATGAAATATACCAACCTTCCTAACCCTTTCACTTTTTCCTATGATTTTGATTAACATCGAAGGTATATGTAGATTGGGAAAGTACCATTGGGATCTAAAGGCCTCTTATTGTGTGATTAAACAATACAAAAAATTAGGGAAATTCCATTATATGTAATGACAGAAGTTGAGGTTGAAGGTATTGTTTGATGCCAATTCAAACAATGGAGGCTCTTGTTAAAATCTACCTCTACCTTCTCATCATGGAAAGGACAGTGAGATGTAGTTAAACCATGGAAGTCATGCATATATTTTGATGAAAAATCCTAGGCCATCATCACTAGTGTTAGGTCTCAAAGTGCAGGTTTTAAACCATAAAGGGGTGCCAATCCCTTAATACACCTTTGGCCCACGAACAAGGTAAGCAGGATTGATTACCTTCTACTCTTCAGGCTCTACCAAACCTAGGTGGGTATACTTGAACAATAAGGAAGATTTGCAGATAGATATGGTTCCTAGATTGAGAAATCTACTTACTATGGCACATGAGATGAAGCAGATGTGGAGTTTTAATGTCTAAATACTAGTGAGAGTAATTGAGAGTTCAAGTTTGTGAGTTGTATTTTGTATGTAATATCTAATTATTACCAGTGCCTACTTCTATTGGGTGGATGGAGTGGAGGGATGAATGATGATTTTGGAGATAGGGTTCTGTAAGATAGGTAGATTCACTCTTCAGCTTAACTCGAACAGTTGGGCACTTTGAATGTTTGCACCTTATGAAAATGTGCAAGTATGTCAATTATTTGGACTCTTCTTAGTAATCCTAGTGATATCCCCTTATGCTACTGTGAAGTTGTGAAAGGATTTAATTCAAATGTGAAAGGAAACCAATTAAGACAATCTATTCAAAAGGACTTTAATCCAAACAAGAACCTATCAAATTTGATTTCTTAAAAGGAATTTTAATTCTTCTGCACACCAAAACCAGTCAACAACGTCACACAACTACAACAAATGTGTATTGAAAAATTAAATGTATTTCCACACACTCAATTTGAATAACATAAATAGCCACTTCAGAGACACCAAATAACATATAAGCATATAAATCCACACAACAGTTGAACACTTGAAAGAAAATTAACAATTATGCATAACCTTCTCCATTATATTTATCTTTGAATAATATGCATTATAACAGTAGTTTGTGATATGAGATGGATGATCTATTCGGGTCTTGGTCTCTCTTATATATGTGAGAGGCAACAAGCTATAGACCCGTTACAAAAAGTCATGTTGTTTGATAACTAAACATAATTAAGAAAAAAAAATATTGCAGCAACTAAATGCACCAATCCGTTAATCTCCAAGCAGAACCCATGACCACCTAAGATTGTTTCAAAGCTTCTACTCCATGATATGGTGCTCATGCTTCGGCTGACTCCTTTCATCCTGATGGTTGCCCTACTATGTCTGGTGTATCCATAGTTTGGTTGAGGAACAAATTGAATGCAAAGAGGTGATGGATGTATTCTTGTTCAACACAAGTATCTACATTGGAGATCACCTCTCTCATATCATACTCCCTATACATCATCTTCTCGAGTTGGTTGTGAGTATTTTGTAAAATCATATCCTCGTCATTGATCTCTTGTAATGCAACAGTCAGAATCGCATTAAAATCTTCCTTCCAATCATCATATTCTCGAGGATTTCCCATATCATCATAGAGTGTCGGAGTCAAATTGAAGCACTTGAAATCCTCGACCAGCCTATTATGATATCCATTGTGTGCTTCTACCAATTTTTTATGTGTCTACATTGTCTATCCTTTCAGGATTTTCTTGTCTTGAAGCTCTTGTCTCTTTTTTATTATTCTCCCTTGTAATCATTCGTTCTCCTCTATTGCTGGGAGTACCTATCTAAATTTCCCCCAATATTCATCTGCACATTTCATCATCTTATTGAATCTTCCCTTGATCATTTCAGATGCAGTATTATACTTGATGGTTTTGACTTCCTTCTCCAATTCTTTACATTTTTTCTGAGATTTTAGGTGGCATTTCTTCCAATAAGTTGTATCAGCCATTGCATCCAATACTCTCTTATCTTTCTCAAGCCATGGGGAATAAAATTTTGGTGTGGAAGAGGAAGATGATCTTTCTCTTTGATGTGCTAATTCCTTCTTCAACCTGTCATTTTCTTTAACCAACTTATCAATCTATGCCCTGGTGAACTTTTCCACATTGACATTCAACTCTGTTGTCTCCATGGGGTTAGTATCCCCTACTCTTTGAACCAAGAGATGTCCAAACATTTGGTTTGGATTATCAATCAAAAAATTTATTTTGTCATGGGGGTACAGTGACCAAATAAGCAAGGTGGCCTCATCTGGATTGTATCTAGATCTTGAATACATATTGTCACTTGCTTCATTTGTTAAATTCATTATTTTATCTTGTCTCTTTTTGAAACTATCAAACACAATTATAGAGCTTATATCCCATCCGAGAAAAAGCAATACTCTAGCTTCTTGGAGTAACACTCTCCCTCTCTTAGGAGTGATGGACTCCATCTCTTTTTCTATTTCTTTTTTCAATTGTTTTAAAAAAAAATCTCATTTAGGAGTGACATCCTACATATTTTTTCTCATTTTCTTGCATTTATATTCGTAAACATATGATTTAAACTTAGGATACTTAACAAAATCTCTATCAGAAATGAACTCTTGTCCATCCTTGACCCTAACATCATCTGATAATTCATCTAATGCTTCAAATATTATAATATTATGTTCCTGAGGAGGCTCATACCATACAATTAGAGGAGCACTTATTTGTTGTACTTGATCTTCCTCCTCATCACTTTCCTCATCACTCTCCTCTTCTTCACTCATATTAGTATCTATAGAAAAACTCACATCAGGAGTTGGTTGTGAAGGGATATAATCTAAGGGCTCTACATCTTCAACCTACACTCTTGAATAGGTTGCATGAGGGGCATCAAAGACAAATGAAGGCACATTCTTTACCACTTCATCCATATGAGCAATGAGTTGCTCAATCCTTGCTAGAGGATCATGTATTTCACCAAATGCCTTCAAATAAGATGGGACATTTCTTATTTTCCATTCCTCTACAAGCATAACCCTATTATATACAGTCATTCTTTTAGTGGTAGAGTCTTCATCATGGTTTTTGATTACATCTTCAACTAAGAATACATGCTCATATCCTGATAACCCCTGTGATAACATTGCTTTATGAATAAAGCCTTTTGCATCAAAAAATTTCCTTTTGTTACCTAGAGGGAGGTTATACTGTCCTAATTTAGCATCAATTTCCTCATATCCCTCATTTGCAACCACTATAAAGTCTCTAAAACATAAGGTACTGGGCATGATCGATTGTTTGTTGTGTCCTTTGAGGTTTTTGGCATCAGGTTTTTCCAATTTCCTCACAATTTCTAAGTAGGAAATTCTATCAGGAACTACTGTGGCAACAAGTGTGGAGTTCCTTCAAACCCATAAACCCTAATCACTATGCAAGTCAGGAAAAGCATACCAGTCTCCCCAGTTATGATCCACCTTTTTCCTTGGGTCATTTTCCTTTGGTCTTAGAAACTTTTGCACTTGTGGGGATAAGTTATAATCACACGGATATCCAGCCACTCCATTAATGGTTTCACAAAAAACTCCTCAAAATAAAGATAATGAGATCTACCAAATCGACTATCCCACAGTGAAGTCCACATCTGTATAGGTTTGAGGTTCCCATTTTCATCTGTATCTTTTATTCTTAATTCTTGACTCTAGACCCTTCTAACATGTCCCTCATGCATGAGCAAATGCATGAACAAAGAATAATGTTTGAAATGAATATATTCACTATTGTTTTTAATCTTTTCAAGCTCTTGGTTTAGGTCATTGGCCAAGTATCTAGCATAATTGAATGACCTGGCATCATTTCTTTGTATGTCTATAGCTAATACCATTGGGGCAATAGACATGAGGGGTGGGACCTCTACCCCCAAGACCTAACCAACTAAATAATAAGTGTATCTGAAATATTCTTCAAACAAGTCCTCATGAAAAGGAGGGTTTTCATTACTCAAAAACCTCCTGAGTTGGCCTCCTTCATTCTTAGGCCTATGCAAGGGTAGTTTCCATCGTTTGTAGCTAGTATCCATATGGTGATACTCTATCAAGAGACCTCTAATCATGAATGGAAAGTTCGTAGGACACTCCAACTGAAACACATTAGAAATTAAATTCTCAGAAATAACAAGCATGTCAGCCCCATTATGTTCTTGGATAGTTCTCCTCTTGGGGTCATATCTGCTAGTTAGAGCTTTAATTAATTTTACATTTACAAACACATTGGGCACCACGAGTCTTCCCAAGTTCAACCTCCATGGGTTCCAGATTAGCTGAAACCTAAATTTTTTCATGTAATGATACATGAAAAGATCATACCGGCGTCGTGGTGTCCAAATATCCCCCAAGCCTTTATGTTTATCTAATAATCTATCCATTGAAGGATTCATTTGAGCACCCCTCTTGGGTCTTGTCCTCGACCTAGGGCATTGATCTATCAGGTTTTGATTCAAGAGTCTCTTCTTAGTTTTCTTTTTCTTAGCTTTGGGTTTTTCTACATTTTCCTCCATTGTTCAAATTCTTAATCTTTTGAAAAATACAACTTCTCAGCTAGGATTGGTGTACTTACTTGGGTCTCACCTCCACTAATTTCTGCTACATGAGAACTCCTACCTATACCTTTCTACTTCTATCCTCAGTGAAATCTTCTAGACTGTGCAATAATTATGCGATCAACTTGTGATATAATTCACTTCAACTCTGGCTCATAAATACACCACCCATTTCAGTCTTTTCATCAGGGGGAAGCATTTATTTTTAAATATCTGGACGATGCCTTGATATGTCACATCAATTAGCAATCAATCATCATCGTTGTATCAGCGAGACTACAATCCTTATTCCACCGATAGCCACCCTCTCCACCAATGAACAATTTTCCTTCGGTCTATCGGCGAGACACAAAAATATATTACCCCGATACACATTAATTCCCCTGATATATAATAATGCTTGATAATTTATGATCATATCGGGCCATCGGAGGAATGTAGACATTTGTTCCACCGATGTTCATTTGTTACAATGATGTGCTTACTTTTGTTGACTCTATCGGTCTATTGGGGGGAACGCCTTAGGAGTTAGCCCGATAGGGTGTTGTTACATCCATACTAGGTTATGCACTATTCTCATTGGGCCATCAGTGAGGCTATGATGGGGGTTCCGCCGATGATGCATTGTTAGGCCGATAGTGCTAATTTTTACTTAGGAAAAATTATGGAGTCTCAAACTTATTTATGGGTGTGACAATTTGGCAATGTGGGCTACAAAATGGATCTTGTCACACAAATTTCAACAATTTGTGTTGATCATAAAATTAAAATGTGATGAATTTTTGTGGAATGTGGAGGATTGGTGGGTGGAGGCTAGTGAAAAATGTGAAATTTTTCAGTTCTAACAACTAGCACAATGAAAAATAACATGCATAGATCATACAAAAAAATAAGAGAGAATAAGAATCAGTAATGATAAGTGAATAAAGCTTGTTGTCTCCAAGAAGACAAATATTACATATATATGGTTTTCATTACCTAGCTTGACCAAATCAATGTTAATCCTTTAATTTATAATATTCTTTACAATATCCCCATGTTACTATAGTTCTGCCAAAGAATTATGACAAGACGAATGCTAGTTCTTCAATAATGAAGATACCGTTTCAAGCTAGTTGTAAATTTGCAATGGTTGAAAAAACTCTTTGTTAGAGAGACAAATGAATCTCCTAACATTTCCCATGATTGAATAGGCTCTGCTACACTTGAAACTGCTAATGCATGCATATCTAGTCAGTCAAATTGTCCAAAGTACTTTTGTAGGAACCAACTCAGTTCTTTTCTGGACAACATATTCATCACATTCACTGAGCACACCTCCCACACCCTCCTATAACTACAATTTTTAGGGGATTTCTCATGGTAATTTGGAAGTAAATTTTGGAGACACTCTTATCAAGAAAGCATGACTTCTTCATAGAGTTGTGTAAACATTTAAAATCCTTATCCCCAGAGCCACTCTACCAAATAGAATAAAATTATAGAAAATAAGGATATATTTTCCAATTAAAGAACTACTCCAAAATATTACCTGATGAGCCTCCACCAAACACAACCTCTCTGGAATCCATTTGACTGCAGGCCTGAAATGGATGCACATCAAAAGAGACAAACCCACATTAATTATAAAGATGTTCCTTATGAACAAAAATGAACACAACTAACTCACCAAGGAAAAAACATAGTAGCATATGGCATGTAATTCTAAGTTAGGTGAACCTAGAGATAAGCTTGTCAAGAAATACTTGCAATGTGCTGAAATACTTGTAGAAGATATATATCATGTACTTCTAAGAGATGATTTTGAACACAAACACTTGTGATCCAAAATCAATTATGAGTGTATGGCTATGTTAAGTTTGTCCTCTTTGACAATCAGACAAACTACTCTTGGCCTTCAACTCACTTATATATAATAAATCCTTATGTCACATTTACATTAATTGATTAACATCATATGATTGTTACTGGTATATTTAAATATTTTGTATCACCTCCACTCATTCATGACCCACAATGAACATTACATTCTAGCACTCACCATAATGTTATATGTGGATCAATCCACTTTCAAGGCTCAATCATGTTTTGGCTTTAAGTATCTAGAATTTGCAAGATCCACATCAATCTAGATAAACATCTGGACTTATATATTAAGACTCAAAAGTCAAATATCACAAAAACAAGTAAACAACTAAAGACTCAAATCTTATCAACAGGGGTACTTTCAAGTTTTACTTTCATAACATAGCCAATGCAGAAGAAAGAAATACAGAAAGCAGCTCAAAGGGATATGAAAGTACAAGTTACATGAGTAACAACCATGAAAACAAACCAAAAAAAATAGATGTATTAGCTGAACTCAAAAACAGATTATAAGTTAGAGACGACAAACCTTTAAATGCTATTTATCTAGTGGTTTACATAACTTGTCTATATTTATAAGTTAGACAACTTGTAAAATGTATAATTTTTGGCATGGGAATGAAATTGGATTGTTGTTGATGTTTGTTATTCTCATGGACAGGTATTGAAGCACTTGAATGGGCGATAAAGCTTGTTTGGATAGGACCTAGAGACTTTTGAAAAGGTGGGCAAGGAATTCAGAGTTTTTTGCAATGAATTTGAAGTCAGCGAGGCCCACTATAGTGAATTCAGAGGTAATTTGAAACCCTCATTTCTAAAAGTAAGCTAATAGGAAACACAGGCATATTCCATTCTCAGTAGGTAAAATTAAAATGAATGTAAGATAGATCTCAGAAAAATGACTCATTATATCCTCTTCTTTCTATTATGGTCTCTACTAAAAGTGACTACTTTCAACACTGTTTTGGCAACTTTGTTTTTAGATTTATGTTTGGAAAAATGAGAATGTATAGATCAATTATTGGCATTATTAAGTTCATTGTTACTAGCTGCTCCATATTGCCAACAAAATGGGAATCAATGTAAAAAATAAAATCAGTAAGCTTCGGCAGGGTATGAAAACATCCACACATATGTGAATGGTTGTCTATTATTTTGCAAGAATCTTGCAAGTGAGAGTAATTGCTTGAAATGCCATGAAACAAGGTATAGAGAAGGGTTGAAATCAGTTGTGATTCATAGAAAGGTTCTTCTCTACTTTTCGATAATCCCACAATTACTTGCAAAGTATAGGTGCATAGACATTGTTGAACTTATGAAATGGAATTTCCAAGATAAGAGCACTGATGGAAAACAACGACATGTGCCTAATTCTAAGACATGGATGGAATTTGATAATAGATGGCCTGATTTTTCTCAAGATCCTTGTAATATAAGATTGGGTTTAGCTCTAGATGAGGTGAACCCATTCTTAGATCAAAGTACTAAATGGTCAGCAGCGTTTCTAATAAATTATAACTTGCCTCCATGGTTGTATCAAGCCATTTTTCTTAATGTTATCATTGATTATACCGAGGGGAAAGAAAGTGTGACTTCATATACAATAGATGCTTATCTAGAGCCATTAAATGATGAGCTAATGGAATTATGGAAAGGAATTGAAGCAATTCAATCTTTAAGGGATGTTCATTCAATCAAATTCACTTTAAGAGCTTCCTTGTTGTTTACAATTCATGATCTTCCTACATATGGCACATTGTCTAGTCTCTCTATTCATGGATATCATGCATGTCATGCTTGCAACTTTAAGGATTTTGTGAGGAACTCAAGCAGTTTGTGTAAGTGTATTTATTGTGGACATCGTGCTTACTATGCAAAATGGATCATCCATAGTGTCAACAAAAACACGTTTCAATGGTCAAGAAGGGAATCGTGAAGTGACAATGCTAATAACATGTGATTACATTGTTGAGAATGGACAAAAAAGAATGTCATTTATTGAAAATGATGGGATTCCTGGCAGTAGATATGATCCATGTAATGAAAGCAGTGTAAAAAAAAAAATCATATTGTATAAGTTGCCATACTTTAAGGATATAACCATTAGGCATACTATTGACTTTATGCATACTAAGAAAAATATAGCTTATGCTATTATAGAAACTCTCTTTGGTGCTCTTGATACTATTTCATCATGTGAAGACTTTTGAGAAATAAAGATTCATCGAAATATTTGGGTTGAAAAATATAGAAAACCTAGTGCTCCTTATGTCTGGAAAAAAGAACAACATGCATAATTCTTACAGTTGATGTCTCAGACTCGCTTTACCACTAGATATGTAAGTAGCAACATAGAAGCCAAACTAACATTAATAGCTTAACAGGCCTTAAGACCCATGACTATCATGTCATAATCGAGAATATTTTACCTATTGTGGTAAATATATCAATTTTGGCAAAGGGTCCAAGGTTGGAAATTATAAGGTTGGGACTAATATTAAAGAGAATGAGTTTACATGTATTAGATCCTTCAAACTTTGATAGTTTGAGGGAGGAGGTTGTTGAAGTCCTTTGTCTATTGGAATGAGAATTTCCACCAGCAATATTTAACATTTCTATGCATCTTTTAATACATCTAGAATATGAACTAGAGCATTGTGGCCCAGTAAGAACGAGATGGATGTATCCTATAGAACAATATATGAAGGTTTTGAAAAAACTTTTCCATACTAGGGAAAAACTAGAAGGAAGCGTGTTTGAGGGATATTCAATGCAAGAGGCCATGGGATTTTGCACGGAATATGAAGAGTTTAAAAAATGTCAATTGACATGTATGGGATGATGATGAAGATGAGAGAGTTGTGGGTGAAGTATTAGAAAATGGATGTCACTTCAAGCTATAATATCAAGAAAGAAGTGCAATACATACCTTTATTCTTCAAAACACATCTTCATTCGATAAGTGGCATGGGTAAAAAAAAATACACAATAATTTATTTACTCAATTGTATTTACACATTTATATTATTAATCTTACTATTTGTATGTCATTATTCTATGTAGAAAATATGAAGAAGAGAATAAAACTTGGATGCAACATCAACCTCAAAGGCGCAGACATCATGATTTGATTGGAGCTGATTCTTTCCCAAAATTTGAAGAATGGATTGCTAATGCAATTAGTGATGCAAAAGAAGAAGGTCAACATATAACAACAAAGGAAAGTGAGCTTTCACGACCTCCACATTTATGGGCTATGTTTTTTAGTGGAATGTGGACCTATGGTAGTCATTTAAGAGTGGAAGGAAAAGACAAAGGAAAGACAAATTGTGAAGTT
Organism: Sequoia sempervirens; assembly: GCA_007258455.2. Lineage (NCBI taxonomy): Eukaryota > Viridiplantae > Streptophyta > Pinopsida > Cupressales > Cupressaceae > Sequoia > Sequoia sempervirens. The sequence continues at coordinate 11,349 of VDFB02284119.1, read as the reverse complement.
GTTGTTGGTGCTTAATTTCTTCATGGAAATTGAGAAGAAATTTTATGTTGGATTCATCCAATAAATTATTCAAGTGGATTTTGGTGAAAATAGTCCTATATTATTAAAATGTAAGTGGATCTGACCATCCACGGTACAATTTGATGAGTATGAATTTATATGTGCAAATACATGACAATTTTTATCAGAGACAGATGAGTCGTATGTTTCCCCTCTACAAATTAACCAATCATTTCTAATTCATGATGTAAGAAGCCCAAGTTGGTCATATGTCATTCAAACAGAGTCTCGTTCGAGATGAAAATTCATGGAAGTTTTTGATGTAATGCCTGATGGGCAATATGTTAATTTACAAGAAACATTAGAAGAAGTGGATGAAGACAATGAGGGACTATTTGAAGAAGAGATTTTGATTACCAATGAAGAAATTGGGAGAGATAATGTATTGCATGTCACAAATGAGGATGAGGGATAAAATCAAGTAGATGTAGACACGAGTGATCAGGATTATGATCTTGTTGGAAATGCAGATGATTATTGATGAGCCCCATTTTATGACCTTTTATGTAAGACTTTTATGTTGTTTTAATACTATTTTATGTTTTAAGCACACAGACCTTCAAACTAATACCTATGTCAAAGCTTTAATGTTGAACAAAGTTGCTATATGAATGCAATATGAATATGTTTTCATATATAAACGTTGTATGCAATATGAATATGTATACCATCATTGCTTTACTTCGACAATGATCTTTTCTTGACAGCTCCTCTGGACTATTTACTGCTTTTATATATGTTCTTTATCACTGTCATTGTTCTAGCATCCTTTATAAAAGCCATCATTGAAGCATTGTTAAACATTGTTTCTATGTTTTCTTTTACACTTTTTTACTAAAATAGCATTGTCTTCCCTACATATGGCATTATCTTTAGCCCTATTTTGTAATATTATTGTATACCATTGCCTTGTGAACTGCTTTGGCATTGACTGCTCACTGCCATGAAAGTATTTCTCATTGTTGTCTTCATTTCTTGGATCTTTCACCCACTGTGGCACTCGTTTCCTCACTGATATGGTCTTTTGTTCTCTATTCCTTCACTATTTATAGCAGCAGTATACAATCCTTGATGATTGATCACTATTTTTTGTCAATGCTCAAGGCATCAATATAGTGATTCCCCATTGCAATAGAAGCATTTCCTCATTATATCCCCACTATTTTGGCATTACATGTTGCTCACATCCTTTGTTGTCTTCACATTCTTTTTAATAGTGATATCACTGTTATCAACATTTGTGCTTCTGACTTTATGCACTAGAAATAACTGTCTCATATGTATCTTTATATATTGTAAGGTCATTGCTTTTTTTTTCTTTTATCAAATATTCTTCACTGTTTTGCATATATCTTGAAGTTCACTACTATTTGACTACTTAGTCCTCAAATCATGGTGTTCCTTGCTTGTAACTCACTGTCCACTCCAACATATCTATTCTTTTTCATGAAATATACCCCTTCATGAATGTATCTGGATGTTATGAACAAATTATTATGTAACAAAACAATAGAAGTAAGAATCACCAAATACCATAGACATTTATTAGTGATGGTGCTATCACCTAAGAAAATCATTGGTTTAGTTGTACAAAATGGTTGCCATGCTACAAGTTCATGTCTAGTTAAAATTTGGTAATACAATTTTTTTTATTGAACCATGAATGAAAACATTATTGATAAAGATTTGATCAATTGATTCAAATACATTGCTAAGTTTTTTATGCAACCGACATTTCTACAAGGCACCATTATTTAATATCCATTGACTGAAATACCCACAACATCTAATGACTGTTGTTGTTTGTAGTGCTTTAGACTTTGTATGTGTTTTAATAAGTATTCATTAAAATTGAGACCTCATAAACTTGTATTTATGCAATTTCTCTTACAGTTAATTATCTCTATATCAAGTTGCTAATTTATACATTATTGTTTTTGTGGACATCAGGAAATGAAGAAAAAGAATTTAAGGCACAAATTAGATGATAGTGATCACAATGTTGAAATTCCAGTGACAGATTATGAGCACTTTCGTGAAGAACATGTGGCCAAGAATAATGAATATTTATCATGTCTTGGTTTGACGTCAAATAGGCAAGTTGTAAATCCACTAAGTAGTAAATTATTTGTTTAATATTGTTTAATGAAATTTTATAGGCAAGAGCTTTATGTATATAAGACATGATATGATATATATATTTTTTTATAGGCAAGAAAAAGAGAGCAGAGAAAATGCAGAGAAAAAATAAAAAGAAAGTAAAGATACAGTGTTGCTAGCTCATAGAAGCCAATGCTTTTGTGATTCAACAAATGGAGTTGGTGAAAAAAATAGTTGTGATGAAGTGAAATCTGCGGAGACCACTACTGATCTACCTACTCATGCCACACGCGATGTGCCCAAGGAGCATGAAGTTTCGGTTAATCAAAGTCATGGAGAGAGTTCGTTTACATCCGATGTGCCTGAGAGTGCACTTGTCGCATCTACAACTTTTGAAGCAATTAGTGGATCAACCAGAAATATTTGTAGTGGTGAAATAGAAGATGCGCCTGATTATGTTAAAAGACAAAGATTGAGTCAAGATTTATATAGATCTATAGAGAGGAACACAAAAAAAGAATATTAGAAGGGAAGAAGCCATTCTTGGTTGAGGTATCAAGAGATGGGGAACTCATTGGGAAAAATGCTGCAAGGTGGGCCTTCGAGTTGGGCGTAAGATGTAGGGACCATTTGGATATCTATAAATCAAAATTTGAAGAGCAAGATCCACAAAATGTGGAATATGTTTTACAAAAAATAGAAAATTCCTTTGACACTGTTGGTGAAAAAATCTCTAGAAAATATTACAAGCACAAGATGAGACTTTTGATGAATAGTTTTAGATACAATTGTAGAAAAACAATCATGGAGGGAAAAGAGATGTTAGACTACACTCTATCTCCCAAATAGTGGGAGGCATTGAAAGAAAGTATGTGGTCTAAAGAATATTTGACAAAGAGTAACATAGGAAAGAGAGCAAGAGATAATGTGAGGACTGAATATACATTTGGCCGAGGCGGGTTGCAGGCCAAAATAGACAAATGTGGAGTAAGCGTATGGATTTTTGGTTCAATTTACATTGTGTTATTTATTTCAATTTTTTATTGAACTGACTATATGTTGAAATTGGCATTGTATTTTAGGTGGAAAACAATAATAGAGAAGCAAGTGTAGAAGATGTTGTCATTATATGGCAGCACTAGATCATACTAAATCTAGTACTAGTATCAAGAGGAAATCTAGTTCATCAATAGAGATTTCACAACCATCTGTTGAACACCCAATAAGAGCATCTCCAAATCATGTCAACTCAAATGAAGACTACCAACATATAATGAGTTGCTTAAACTGTCTCACTGAGAAAGTTTCACAAATGGTTGCCTCTATTAAGCCTATAGTTTATGCATAGAATGACCATAATTCCATGGGTTCAGATCAGGTAAGAGGCTATCCCTCAATATTTTGATTCTCAACATATCATCTTTATATTGTATTCTAAAGATGTCTGCAAATTTCATAAATGTTTTCCACAACATGCCTTTATAAAATTACTCTTGTGATCTCTAGGAAAAGTATTACGATCATATATAGAACAATGAATCTATGAAATTTTTCCTTTTGTTTCATTGAAATCCATTGTGACTGTCCTAAATGTTGTGACTGTGAGTTTTATGAAAAAATAACTATGAGATCAATGAATGATCTGTTAGGTCTCAGAAGTGCAGGTTTTTAAACCATAAGGGGATGCCAATCCCTTAATACACCTTTGGCCCATGAACAAGGTAAACAAGAATGATTCCCTCGATATATATTAATTCCTGATAATCCATGGTTATATTAGGCCATTATGGGAATGCAAACATTCGTTCCACCGATGTTCATGTGTTACAATGATGTGCTTGCTTTTGTTGACTCTATCGGTCTATCGGGGAGGATGCCTTAGGAGTCAACACGATAGGGTATTGTTACACCGATACTAGGTTATTAACTTCTTTCATTGGGGGAATGCAAACATTCATTATATCGGGCCATTGGGGGAATGCAAACATTCATTCCACCGATGTTCATGTGTTACAATGATGTGCTTGCTTTTTATTGACTCTATCAGTCTATTAGGGAGGACACCTTAGGAGTCAGCCCGATAGCGTATTGTTACACTGATACTAGGTTATTAACTACTTTCATCGAGGGAATGCAAACATTCATTATATCGGACCATCAGGGGAATGCAAACATTCATTCCACCGATGTTCATGTGTTACAACGATGTGCTTGTTTTTGTTGACTCTATCGATCTATCAGGGAGGATGCCTTAGGATTCAACCCGATAGGGTATTGTTACACTGATACTAGGTTATTAACTACTTTCATTGAGCCATCAGTGAGGCTATGATGAGGGTTTTGTCGATGAGGAATTGTTAGGCTGATAGTGCTAATTTTTATTTAGGAATGAGAAAATATTATGGAGTCTCAAACTCATTTATGGGTGTGAAAATTTGGCAATGTGGGCCACATAAGCAAAAATCTGCAAAAAATCCCAATTAATCCCAATTTTTAAAAAATCTGCAGGCTTTTAGCCAAGCATCCATAGCTTGTTTGAAAGCACCTATTTTAGGATTTTATCCATAGCAGCAAGGAAATGAATTGTTTGATAAAATGCTTTGATAGACATGTATGAAAAATGTGTTAGCATAAACAAGGCAATGAACTCTTTGAAAAAATGCCTCAAAGAGAGGTCTCATGGTGTCGATGGAGTTCCATGACAATCAAGAGCAATTTGATTGTCATGACATTCCATCACCATGAGACCTCATTTATTTGAGGCATTTTTTCAAAAAGTTCACCACTTTGTCTATGCTATTGCTTACTATTATGCTTTTGATAGATTTTTTCGAAGCATCCATAGCTTGTTTGAAAGCATTGTTTTAGGTTTTTAGCCATAGCAACAAGGAAGTGAAATGTTTGACAAAATGCTTTGGTAGATATGTATGAAAAATCTGGTAGCATAGATAAGGCAATGAACTCTTTGGAAAAATGACTCAAAGAAATGTGATCTCATAGAATGCCATGACAGCCAAATGCAATTGGCAGCTGCTCCTAGTTATTAGTTATACAATGTGAAGTAATTGCATAACTCCTTAGGTTGACTTTGTAAAAACTATATTGTAATTGAAATTTTCTCATCTATCAACATCTAGTTATTAGTTATGCAATGTGAAGTAATGCTTTGAGTTTGAAAGATGTGCAATGCAATGTAATTAACGATATGAATATAAACTACAAAAATCTATTTTTTACAATTCATTAGTTAAACTCTTTATTTTATTTGCTCTCTATATCTCTATGCTATGGAAATTCCTTTCAATTTCAAAAAAATAGTTTTTATCTCTTGTTCTACAATTTTTACCTTTTTTTTAAATCCGATTTTTTCTAGACTTTTTCCCGATTTTTTCAAAAAATCTTATACTTTTGGTTTGCCTATTTTTTCTCCAAAATATTTTTGTTGCTATGGATCATAAAGCAATAATAAAACTCTTGAAATTTTGTTCTTTTCTCAGAAATTTTTGATTATTTGTAGTTCCAAGCTTTTGTACTTACCCGTACAGGGTTTCCTTGTTCTCTTTTGCATTGAATTAGGTGGCTGGGTGAGTTAACTTCAATTTTTTTCTGATTTGGTGGATTCTTGAAGAGTTTTGTGCATTTTGTAGTCAAATTTCTGAAATGGGTCTGTAAAGACAGAGTTAGGGGTTTGTGAGTCTACAAAAATGGATTTTCACCCATTCCACCTATTGTGACTTTTATGCTTGGAAAGGCTCTGTTGACTGTTTTTTACATGAATTACTCATCTGGATACATTTTTTTGCTTGATGGTTAAACTACATGTAGAACAATTTTATCAAAGTAGCACAAAAACAAAAATGTCTTGATGTCAATCATAGTTGTGTTGAAGTTGAGGTAATATAATAGTTGTTGTGGACCAAAAAAATTAGTTTTTGCATTCTTTACTTGACTTATATTAACTTTGCATGATGATTAAACCACATGCAAGACAATTATATGAAAGCAGAACAAAAAGGAAAAGGCCTTGTCAATAGAGCTCTTTGCAAAGCTACACAACTTCAGGACAATGTTGACAGTGATTATGCTGAATTTGAGGAGTATATGCATGATATTGATAGTACTATTGGTGTTGAACTTGAGGTGAGTGCTATGAAATGTTACTTTTCCTTGATTCTAAAACCCTTCATGTATTAATGACTATTATGATCCCAAACAATGAACAAGCTTATAAAATAGTGAATAGACAACTAAAACATTGAATGTAACCTGTAGAACAATCATTGTACCTACTTTGTCACTTTTTAGTGGGGATTGTTAGCACTTCAATACTTTATGATGCTTGACTGTGTTTTAGGGCATTGTAATTGACCTTGTCAACATCTTGAACTTAGTGTGTTGCTCCTTTCATTGGATGATACATGTTCTTTCCTTCACAAATCTGATGTTAACTCTTCATTATGGTTGTTGTTATTAAAAAAAGTTTCTTTTTTGATATTCTTGCCTCTTTCTCTTAATGTCTCCTTGTTGTTTAGTAATGAGATTTATTGCTCGATCCATTAAACTCATTGTTACAACCATAAAACTCATTGCCCTTGCACTAAACTCACTGCTACAACCATGAAACTCACTGCTGCTATGAAAGCCATAGAGAAAGACTACATTATTTCCTCAATGAATGCTCTTAATGGTTGTCACATGTTGCCTTGATGCATTTTGTTCTTTGTTCTTCTTTTATATGTCATCATTGACAAGGTTATGTTGATTGCATGGGGTTATGTTTCAAAGCTTTAATGCCACTATTTTTGTACATCCCAATGTATTTCACCTTCACCTTGTAGTAGTAGTAGTGCTCTCATATTACATTCTTTGTTTTTGTGCATTAGCTACCTTTTTATGTGTAATAGTGTTGTCATAACCTTATGTGTTTGGTATGCGTGCATAGTAATGTAGTGTTTATATTTGTGGCCTTTGTATCTAATTAGCATAAAGCTAATAGTAACATTGTAAGCACTACTATGAGTGTTGGTTTTTTAGTAAATTAGATCATTGCAATTATTTTTGAAAATTTCCTTTTGCAATTATTTTAACACACACATGCAAGTACTATTTAAGTGGGGCAATGGTTGTTCGGTACCCATCTAATATACCGTGTTTTTTTTATTTCTTTTGGGAAAGGTATTAATGATAAACCACAAAGAAGGGGAGCACAAAGTTAGGGTGTTGGATCTGTTTTGATGGTGATGATGGGTATTAATGGATTTACCTCATCTTATTGTACATGGATTCAACTTGAAAGGAATAGGAGATGCAAATGTAAATATTTTAAAGGTCACAAGTAACATATCCCTTGTTTATGAAGAAAAAATAGATGGAACTATTCGTCTAAAAGACAAAGAGGGAATCTTCACATAGTGGTCACTAAAATATTTGCAAAAAATGACATAGTTGAACATGTTTATCATGTACTAGTTAATGTTATACATCTTGACTTACTGCTTTATGCAGTATTTTGAATGTGTTGTTCAGGGATCTTAATTATCATAGTGTATTTGAAAGAGTTGGAAACTCTTAGATAGCTTTAACATTTGTAACTTGATATATATATATGCATTAATTTTTTTTTATATTGCAGATTACCTTTATTTATCATGATGTTGAATCAATCTTTCAATTCTAGCATGTTGTAGCTTGTTATATATATTTAATATTTTTATTTGTTTTTATGTTTTAGTTCAAGTTTAATATTATGTTAGTTTTGCATTCTAAAATTTATGGTATTTAATAAATTATTCATTTTATGACTATATTTACTACCAATTAATGGAAACCAGTAAATAAAAATGACCAAATTAATGACTAAATATATGACTAAAGTAATGACTAAATTCATAACTAAAGTAATGATTAAATTAATTACTAAATATATGACTAAATTAATGACTAAATATATGGCTAAAGTAATGACTAAATTAATGACTAAATATATGACTAAATTAATGACTAAATATATGACTAAAGTAATGAATAAATAGATGACTAAATTAATGACTAAATATATGACTAAATTAATGACTAAATATATGACTGTAAATATATGGCTAAATATATGACTAAATTAATGACTAAATATATGACAAAAGTAATGACTACCATGACTAAATAAATGACCAGTTAACAACAATCAATGACTAAATAAATCACTACCATGACTAAATCAATGACCAAATTAATGACTAAAATCAATGACTAAATAAATGACTAAAATTGTTTAGTCATAAATTTAGTGGTGTTATAAATGACTACAAATAAACCACTAATAGTCACGTGACTAAAGTTAGTCATTTATATGTAATTTTTAATAGTTCATTTAGTCATATATTGTTGTTTGTGTACTAGTGTCTTGTGTAGTGTGACACAAAGTTGATATGGTGATCTTATTGTCAATTTTAAAGGATAAATGTTCAATAAATTTTTTGGCCAATTCACCCCATGATTTTATGCCATATTGGAGACCCGAAAACCATTCCAATGCAATTCCAATAAAGCTTCTCAGAAATAGTCTCATAAGATAGGTGGGATTGTATGTGACATCTATGTACATCATGGAAAATTCCCTTATGTGTTCAATTGGATTGCGCTTTCCATTGTACCTGGGAAAGTTTGGTATAACATACCCATGTGGGAAAGGCGTCATATACAATGATTTGTCAAAGGGAAATGGGAATAAATCCTTTGTTGAAAAGGTTATTTTGTTAGACACCGCCATATTATCCATCTGTGTTTGAAGGGCTTGCATTTGTGTCTGCAGGACGTCAACTTGAGTTAATGATGTGTTAGTCAGATTGTTTGGATCTATGTACATGTGTTAGAATCCAACATTTTGTGATGGGTTTTGGTTAAGTGTTGGTATGTAAGGTGGATTTTGATTTGGAATGTTAGTGAATGGATTTTGATTTGGAATTTGAGTGAATTGGTTTTGATTCAGAATCTGTGAGAAGGGGTTTTGACTTGGAATTTGTGTGAATGGGTTGTGACTTGACATTGGTTGATTAGGAATGGGGATGTTTTGTGAAGGGATGGGTCGACTTCCATATTGAAAGGAGGGTATGTTTCCTATCTATGAGACCCCAATTTGTGGTATAGTACTAGCGATGTTGACACTTGGTATAGTTGTTGTCTGTGGTATGGTACCAGTGACGTTAACGCTCAGTATAGTAGTTGTCTGTGGTATAGTACTAGTGACATTGACACTTGGTATAGGAGTTGTCATTTTAGATCTTTTGTTCCCAACAAGAGGACCGAAGGGATTGGACGATGATGCCCCTATGGTGAAATTTAGAACCTGTGTCATGCTAGATGTACCAAATGGAGATGTGTGTACTATTAGGGTACTCTATGTAGGTACTCCAAATGGTATAGTGGTAGTCACTTGAGGTATAGTGGTACTAGTAGTTGTTGTGTTTGTCCCTTGGGTAGATGCAATTTGTAAGGTATTGATATCAAATCCAGGAGGTAACTTGGCACCTTCTGCTAGCAATTTGGCTAAGTATCATTGAGGATCATTTGTTAGGTAGTCATATACAAAGGAGAAAAACTCAGGGTCTTGTGCAGCAGTATCTATGTCTTCCACTACAATGTGTCCTTGTGGGTCTCTAGTGACGAATTTATCTAACAAAGTTTTGTGAGGTCTCGATGTGGATGATGGGGGATTTGAAAATGGATTGATGAAGTCTTTTGGATCATTCATTGTTTCTCTTTCTTTCCTTTTGGACCTAGTTTCTACCATGTAAGATAAGCTCAAAGTGCAAGTGATGCAAAAACTAAGTCTATGGATGGTATGAATCTAGTCTATGTTTTTGGGATTTTTTGGATATAAGGAATGAATGCAGCTATTTTTTTGGTATTTTCTAGAAAATAAGGAATGTCTAAAATGATGTTATCCTAGGATGATTGTATCTAAATATACAAAATTCTAAGCAAGCTTCTAAGGTAATCAATTTTGGAAGACTCTAAAAGAGGTTACCAACCACCTAAAGTTTAACCCAAGTTTCAATTTAGTTTCGACAAGTAACCTTCGTAGGACTAGGACCAAAAGATATGGTGAGCTCCCAAACTAGACTAATGAGCTGGAAGGACTCACGTGTAGGACAAAAGATATGATGACAAATGACTAGGTTCAATGACAATGTTCGTTAAAGCAAGGGTTTATCCAAAGCATGGAAGTTGACCTATTCTAAGATTTGCAAATGAGGATTTCCCTAAAAGTTTGATCTATCTGAAGGTAATAAAGAATCCTAAGTTGAAAGTAAGATTTACAACTAGGATGCCTATTGCTATGACTAAATGATACCTAAGGAATGCAATCATGCAATGCATGAGAAAATTTTTTAGTTTCTATCCAAGGATCACTGTGAAAAGATAGATTAGAGACTGGTATGTCTGTTTGGTTTCAGACTGTGACAATGAATTCTGGTTTTTTGGTAATCAAAAAATTGCAATTCGGTCATGTAATCGCATAAATTTGTACCATAGTTCCTAATGTCCTGGTATCGCATTGGTAAACTCCGATGACTATAGGGTATGTGATAGCAAATCATACGCCATTCCAAACCGTGGCCCGCTGAAATCAAGTGTGTCACAAACTTTGGCAAATGTCATTTTCAGACTAGGTGACTGTCTACTGGTAAAATAAGACTCAAGTCTGTGATAGGGCATATGCGTCATTCCAAACTACAAATGTGACTCACCTGATTAGATGCATCACAAAGGGTTTCAAATTTAGTTTTCCAGTATCAGAGGTGTTAGCAAACTTGACATATGCAACTCGGGATATCAGATGTGGTGTTCTAGTAAGCAAATGTGACTCACTATGATAGATGTGGCTAACTAGTAAACAGATGTGGCTTACTAGTAAACAAATGTGACTTATTTTTCTGGTAAATGATAGATTGGACTCAGTTTTGACATATGCAATTTTTTGGTTAATAGTTGCAATTTTTTGGTAAATGGCAGATTTGACTAACTCTGTTTATGATCAAATTTTGGAAAATAAAGACAATCAGAAAATAATGTGTTTCAAGTTTGATGAACATGAACATGTATAATTCTAGAAGACAAGTACAATCCTAAGGTTGGCAGTGACAATATCTATTGAGTTCTCACTTGGGTTTCCCCAGTTGCGCTTATTCA
>VDFB02284118.1:0-109908 GCA_007258455.2 Sequoia sempervirens | reverse complement strand
GATATCACTGAACCCATTTATGACCAACTCCCATAAGTCATTTGCAACTAAGATGGTTCTCATCTTCTCAGCCCATATATTATAATTTTTCCCATCAAAATGTGGTGGCTGCTGCCAACCTTTGCTATCACCTCTAGCCATATTTCTCAAATTTGAGAAAACTAAACAATGCTTAGATAACCTAGTGCTTTACCAAAGACACCCACAATAAACAAACATGATTGCCGAGAGAAACAGGGCTCTAATACCACTTGTTGGGCGGCAAGGGTGCTGATACACAACTTTGCTGCTGTTACTGGATTGATAGAACAGAAAAACAACACACAGAGGACGTACAGAGACAACATAGAATAAACAGACAGAAATTAACTTTGCATATATTCCTTGTTCTTTCCAAAATACAAAAACTTGGAGGATATTCTCTGATTTACATGAATAAAATAAAAACTAAACTATTTGGACAGATGTCCAATGACTGGGTGCTACACTCACACCACAAAAACATAAACTGCTACAATCCTATAGTTACAGCTGACAGTGCGCTGCGTCTGCTACTTCTGTGCTGTTGTTGTCACTGTTCTATGCTGAACATTCCCTTTTTCATCTGCTGCTGTAGGGTCACCTTCCAATACAAAAACTTCTACATACTAAAAACTAACAGTTGCAACGACATTCCTTTTGTCTTTCTTGAAAATGCTCATGAAAATGAGCACTACTTTCAAATTTCAAATTTACCTAACATATTAATTGCTGCAGGTGTTTGTTGGCTGTGCAAGCCTAAAAATAAGCGCACAATTTGAATTTCAAATTTATCTACCAAAATTAAATGCTGCAGGTTACTTTGGCTGCAATCTGACATGGGAGCTGAGGTGTCAAGTCTGCTGACTGCAGAATAAAATATTCCAACATGATCTAGAATGGACTGATTCCAAGTGAAAAAAATGTGCTTGCTCAATTCACCAGCCGAAGGGTCAGATGAACATGGTTAAATATTTCCCTACTAAGACAACTTAAAGTCATTACATTTAAAGTCCGTGATTCATCCAAATCATGACAGCTTAAAATTTAATCGATAGGCAGAATAGCTAATTGGGTTATTTGATAAACCCCTATTCCTTCTCTAAATCTTAATTATCCTCACGCAGTAATATAGCATGAATTGAGTAGTAGTGCATACATATTGCTTGGTTTTGACATCTGATCTTTAGGATTCCTATAAGACTAGATCACATTTCATCTTTGTTTCGTTTTCTCGTCATGCTTTGCATGTTAAATTGGAATTGCTATATGCTGCATAAACAAAACTTGGGTAAATTCCTCACTGATCACAATTGTACTGAAGCTGTTTTGGTAATGGTTGATGATTTCAATTGTCACGCAGGCAAAATCGCTTACAGTGAAAAACTCTAATCTGTTTAAAAAGGTAACAGATTGTCTATCCATATCCTCATTGCTATCATAATGCTTCTTTTGATATTGGCATGAATGAAATTCGAAACATGATACAGATTGGTAGAAGTCGCACGGCATGCCACCTTAATATTGACATCATGGAAGGAGTCAACAATAATTTGGAAACAGATGCTGCAACTCAACAAGATCTGCATCAAACTAATCTCAATCTCACGTAATTTCATGATTAAAATTTCTGCTAAGCAATTCTTCTTTATGTCAAAAGATAAAATTTAATGAACAGATTGTGTGTGTGCAGCCTTTCATGAATTCAAGGGGACTCTATGGTCCAAGAGATTTTCTGCAACTTATTTCAGGCACTGTGAAGTTCCAACAGTATTCAAACAGAGCATAAATTAGGAAATCTAAGTATTCCATTAATGTTCTAGACTCGCGCCTCTCACTTTGTTTGTTGTCTATGCTATGATTTGAGCTTGAAGTTTAATTTTTTAACGTTAATTTTATCAAATTGAAAATAACTTCTAGATTGAAATAATATAGAAAAGTAAATTTCAGAGCGCCTTAGGGTTCTCTTTTTTGATACCCTTACCTGTAAAGATCAGAATCTGAACTTTTTTAACAAACAAATCTATCAAATTTTCCTTAAATTGTTTTTGTCCGTTACAAATTTTTATCAGGTGGCATCGTTTTCGGTAATGAATAGTAAAAACAAAAAAAAACTGATTGTGGACTCTAATACATCTCCCGAATGATAATTCAAAAGTACTTTAGATTCAATATCTGGTTGGCAAAAGCCTGTTATATCTGGTATATAGTGCTCGAATTGGTATTATAGTGACATATTCTGTCGGGAATTTGCACGTACGCGTTGTTTTTCATATGCTTTGTTTTTACAGTTTTAAAAACATCATGTATTCATAACTTATTATTTCAAAATAAAAAATATGCATATAAACAAAAATAGGTCAGACATAGATACACACAGAAAATTATACTAGTTATTGCTGTTATTTTATCGCGGCACTATATATAGGAAATATAGCAGCAATATAAATGATAAAAGAATAATGATTTATAAGCCACACTTCTATATGCATTATGAGGGGAAATTTTCTATTATATTGAAAATTATACAAATAATATGTAATATATATGGAAGCTACTGATTAATTATATTTTTCAATACATGTAAATTATAAAATGGATATGAATTTTTTATTTCTAGTAACAAAAATTTGAAGCAAAGTTTAGAGTGTAAGCTCTAACTTCTGGGTTTATTGTAACAGGAAATTACACAAGTAATTAGAAATTAAATATTTTGACAAATTACTGATTAATTATATTTATCAACATGCAAGTTATATAATGAGCATGATTCTTTTGTCCTCACCCATAATAACCATTAGAAAAAACTCAAAACAAAGCTTAAAATGTAAGCTTCAACTTTTGTGTGTATTGTGATAGAAAGTTTAGTGTAAGCTCCAACATTTGTGTGTAATTTTAATTAAAATAACATGCAATTTGCATCCAAATTACTGATGAGGTAAATTTTGCAATACATGAAACTAATATAATCGACATGATTCTTTCATTCTCACTCCTAATAATCATTAGGAAAAACTCAAATAACATAAAATTAAAATTACACAAATAATTTGAATTAAACTAGCATGCAAACTATGCAATGACCATTATTCTTTCATTCTCAACCATATAATGATGTGAATTGTACTCCCTTCATGGAGATGGTACAATTTCTCACTTAATGTGGACCTAATGTCGCCTTGATCTAGTGTTGTAATGTGTTTTATACATTCATATTAGATTTAGGACCCTTTTAAGCTACATAGACCTAATTTTGCCTTAATTTAGTGTTATAATGTGTGTATTTATTGTAAAAATCCCCATCTCGGACACTAATTATTTTTTTTAAAAATATGCACAACTACCAACTTAACCAATCAGACATTTTTCATATAGATCAAAAGTGTTAATTTCAATAGCTCAACATTCACCATGGTAACAATAATCGACGTCACACTTATATTCTTACACTCAAAGGTGTTAAGCTCATACAACTAGGGTCATTCTTAGACCTACGACCTAAGCCTCGAGGGTTCATGATGACCCTGCCTACGTATCCCCTAATGGGAATTAGAGACATCATAGTTCACCCCACAATGATAGAGGGAGTTCAATCTCACCTCCATTGTGAGATCTATTACCTCACCTTTAACCCATAACAATTAATTTAGAACAGGTAAGTTTTCAACAGTCAATTATAATATAATGATAATAATCTTATCATCAAGTGGTTGGGTCTATACCAATCATTACTAAATGTTTGTGTACAAACATTCACAATATTCACAAAAGATCATTCATACCATAGTCTCAAAAATTATACACAATGGTCATCATGAGCATACCCCCATATACACAAGCTAATTAGCTCATACATAGTACAAGTACAATAGTGACAAGATCATACACCGATTACAAGTATAACAATGAATAGATTATACATCGATCACAAGTATAACAATAACTATATCATACATTGATCACAAGTGCAATAGTGTCTGGATCATACACAGACCACAAGTATAACAGTGATTAGCTTATATGTACATCACAAGTGCAACAATGATTGTCTCATACACATCACATTTATATTAGTGGTTGGCTCTAGCATATATCATTAATACACAGTGACAAGCTCTAACCATACATCACAAATGCACAATAACAAGCTCTAGCATACATCACAAATACATAGTGACAAGCCCCAACATACATCACATCCACACTAGCTAGTTAACACAAGACATTGGTTAACACATGTCCATAATGCATCCTAGATAGAAAGAATATCGGTGCATTGCACACTACACCGTGGGTCCTATCCTTCCACCAGTCTTCTACACCATTAAACAAATGGGAAGAGGATTCAATGCATCCCATATTACACCGTGGATCCATCCTCAACTCCACAAAGCTAGGTATTAGTCTGACAACTAGGAGGGGATTTGGTGCATCCCATACTACACCGTGGGTCCGTCCACCATCCCAAGGGTTTCCCCAAGCAATGAACCTACCAAACTTGGTGGATTTCAACTTCAATTGCCTATAAGCCATCGACAAGTCTATCCACATAGGAAGAAGTAGCTCTCGACATATACCACCTTGTGACCTTAGTGATATTGTCAGCTATCTTTTTCACAATTCCGGGTAATACATGGCATCGGTCACTTTTGTGCATACTAGTGACAGCTAGTGAACCCTATCAATATGTGATTAGCCCTGAATTCCCCTTACCCGCACGGATGGGTCCCTACCAATGCAACCACTATGGCTATATCATAACCAAGGTAGCCTACTACCTTCACCTCCGTGAACCAAGTGAATGCCGACTAATCCCTAGCAGTAGCCCAAACATCGATCATTGGCACGGTCCAATGACTGTCTGTCACTGTTCAAATATCCTGAAAGTTCACTCTTGGGTGGGTCTTACATAACATGAATTGTAAATCACAATCAACAGATACACAGGCCTATACATAGAGACCTCTAGATATGGAGTTGAATTACATAGACACATAAGAGATACATGGAACCAACACGAGATGGACTTTGTCAAACTTATACATATATTCAAATACCCATTATAAGGTAGTCAATCTTCGCTTACTATATAAAACATATAATGTATTAAATACACAGTATTAGATTCCCTTAACTTGTTCATACCCATTCGACACCCATTCAGCCTCAACTGAAAGGGAGAAGGTCAAACCAATCTAGAACAACCCCAACATCTGGGAGTTATTCCACCTAGACCCTCTCCCTACGGACTTGAAGTCATAGGGGCATCCTTTTTCCAAGGACCGCCTATGTTCTTGCTTCCAAATGGGTCAAAGTCACACGTAGTTCTCCTCACAAGGTCTCTCAAAGGACCTACACATCGGTTTCCCATAATCAAGGTTTCATTAATGGTTTCCTTCAATTATTATCGACTATCAGTTTTAGGAAGATGCTTAACTGAGCTCACAATATAGTAAGCCTATACTGAGGAACTTCCAACTAGGTCATCCCTATCACACTTGACCTCACATAGATATTGATCCTAATTCGATTTGAGCATCTTAGAATCCTTGCAATCAACTATTGAGAATATTGTGCAATATTTGGTACCCTAATGATAATACCATATAGTTATAACATAAGGATCACTATTAAGGTTCTTATACTCAAGGGATAAATACATGTCTTTACAAGACATACGATAGTATTTATGAGTTGGTTTTATGTTATAGTAATTGTCTGAATCCTACTTAGGAAAGTTGGCAACAGTGTATCAATTAGACCAATATATAAAAACATAGTCCCATTAATAATGTTGCTAATAATACTCTTGATCTTCTAAGTTCTTTTACCTTATGGTGCAACCCCATATTCTTATGATAATCCATTTAATAGATTGGATAGTTTAATCATACTCATCATTTAGTCTAATCCTAACATTAATGGTCATTAGTAAGGTATCAAGAGTTGCTACAAGGATTTATCTCATAACTTGATCTCAACCACATTGCCAAATTAACGATAATTGCCTTTCATTCGGTATACAATTATATTTAGGTTCATTATAGCTATAATAATAAATTCATTTTTAAAGTTCTCATATCTAAAAGATTTATAGACATCATACAATCATATAAAACATTTACCATGGCATCAATGGATTATCAAAAACACCAAGATTCAACATTAAAGAGATGTTTAGTAATGTATGGTCTCGATGCTACTAAATGAAGTCACCCTTGCAATTATTATGCAACCAAGTGTCAAGGCTCATATTGATTACATATGATTCTTGGTTCTTATCGTAAGGTTAACTTGCTGCTAAATATATGATCTAGGACTCTGTCATCTTAGTTCTTTTTAAAGTTCAAGCATTAAGTATCTAAATACTTAACCCTTGTTTATATTAATTTCTTAGTTAATAAATATTCAAAAACATCCTATAAGTTTATTTCCATGACACAAAGTTTAGTATGACTAGTTAACAAGAAATTATGTTTGTTTTCACAAATCATACTTATCACTAAACCAAGACGCTATATCATAGTGAAAATGTAAACATGAGTGATAACCTTGAACTACACCATAGTGTGCTAGATAAATATTTAAATCAACATTTATTTATTGTGAATTTAATGAATTGGAATTCAAGACCTTTTAAGCATATTGTGGTCTACAATGAGCACCTTAAATCTATCTACTCTTGCCTTGAAGGGGTAATACCTCTATTGCCAAAAATTCTATAACTTTAAGCTCACCGATAATCTACCCCAACATTAGAGAGTATAGTCATAATGAATTGGTAAGTATACAATAGTGATTGTTTATTATCTACATAGCATTTAACTTTGCAGTTAAAGATAACCAACAATGAACCAACGTTTGAAACATGTTATATCACTAACAATTTTGACGTATAGTCTCCTTGCAATAATCTTACCATGTAGATGGCCTAAAGAGTAGACTTATATTAAGAATTTAAAACCAAAACATAATCTTCATAACCTAGTCTAACCTCTTGCTCGTAAGATTTTTACCATACCGTTTAGGGATTGGTTTGAAAACTGTGAGTGCAAGTGAAGGCCAACTTGTTTGGTTAATTTAGGGGCTAAACCTTTTTCTTTTCAACTGAGTGCTAATGACATAATGCCCTTTCACAGTTCCTTTTATTAATTAATACCTTTATTAATGAAGAAATCTTCTCCTTTCCTTCTATCAGTGGTAGAGTTCATTTATTTATTGGAGTTATAAAATCTCCTTTCATGATGGTAAAATTAGTAGTAACATTTCTTGGTTATTGGATTTAACATTTTTGGGAAACTTGCAGCTACTATAAATCTACTCTCCACGCAATTATGAATGAGTGTAAAGCTAAAACAAAAATTCATGTTATGATGAGATTATTAAGAAAAGCCTTTGTGGGTTTCACTAGGTTTTGGTTTCAAGGCTTATGGGATAAAATCAAACAAATTGTAAGATGTTCTTAGACCTACATACAATTCTGAAATTTTCTTTACAGCTACTTGTCATAATACAATTAGAAGAAAATGAAACCCTTAGGCATCAAAGGTAGGGAAATTGCAGCTAATTGTTATATATGCAAATTTAAATAGCTATTGCTAAGAACAAACCCCAATGAGCAACGCCTAACTTGAGAAGGAGAGGTTCTACCTTCTAAAAAATGTCATCAATCCATCATTTCCAACACTTCATTGCCTTGCAATCCTCCCTAAACTCTGATCAACTTCATTCCAATGCGTTTCTTTGCCTTCCCCCATGCGGTTTCTCCCTCCTTTCCAAAACAACTCCCTCCTCTCATTCCTCCATTTCTCCTTCGCCTAAAGTCCCCTCTTTCTCCATCTACATTTTTTGCATGCCTCTGATGTCTGAAGAAATTCCTTGCTCCTTGCGTGCCATCTCCTCATGTCCCTCTCTATCTTCTCTTATTTTCCCCTCTCGCTCTTGTGTGTTGATGCCTATCCCTTTGTTGTGTGATTCCTCCTTCCTTTATGCTTCCATACCTCTCTCTCCACAAAACATTTTCTTTGCTCAGACTTGAATGAGGAATTATGGGGGCTGTGAGGGTTTTTTTTGTATAAATGGCTCTTGTTTTCCACATGACCTAGCCACACTTACCCTTTCACATGAAAAATCGGATGAGAAAGTGTGGGAGGACAGGGTTGCCATGCCTCTTAATGGCACCGACACTCCCTTGACCCTTCTCCCTGCTTACCCGCACCCCTTGTCCTTTAATGCATGATGTCTCCCCATTTATTTTGTCTTTATTATTTTATTTTATTTTTAATTATTTCTTCTTTGTAAGATCCACCGTGGAGGTAGTTGACGGGGATGTGACATTTATTTACACCTTCACATTAAGTTTTGGGCCCTTACGAACTAAATGGACTTAATGGTGCCTTATTTAGGGTGTTGTAAAGTGTTTCCTAACACTTTCACACTAATCTAGGGGTTTGTTAATGAATTGGGCTTCTTTATGCCTTATTTGACCTTATTTTGCATCCACAAGCTTTAATGAATTGGGCTTCTTTATGCCTTTTTTGATCATGGCTCCATAAGATTTTTCTTTGTCTTCCTCCAGTTTTAGGATTTTTTCCAATCGTACTTCCATTCCACCGCTTTCTTCAATTTCCAAGGCTTTCAGTAGTTGTAAGGCATGAATTTCTATGAAAATAGGTAACACTACCTCTTTTCCATACACCAATTGATAAGGGGAGGTCTTCCAAATTTTCTTGGTAGTAAATTGGTTCACCCACAAAGCAGCTCACAGGTGCTTGTGCCAATCCTTTTGTCATACTGACTCAATACACTTGATTAACCTAATTAGGTTTTTGTTGGTCAACTCTACTAACCCATTTCCTTGTGGGTAGTAGTTCGATGAAGTTTTAAGGAAAAAACCATGTCTGATAGAAAAATTTAACATCCCTAAACCTACAAAGGCTCGAGCATTGTTGAATATGATGGTCTTGGGCGGGCCAAATATGGCTACCAGCTCTTCAAGGAAATTGACAACTTCGCCCTTTGTGGAATTTTTTAGGGCTATGGCCTCTATCCACCTTGTGAAGTAGTTGATTGTTGTGAGGATCCACTTGTGTCCAGTGCTGAAAATAAGATTTATCATTCCAATAAAATCCAAACCCCATTGAGCAAAGGGCTCCTCAGTTACAATTGGGCTCAGGGGAAAAGCAACATTCTTTCTTTTTCCAACAAATAATTGGCATTGGGTACACTTTTTCACTAGATTATGTGCTTCAAAAAACATAGAGGGCCAATAATATCCCGCTTACATTATCTTCAAGGTGGTAGTCTTGGCAAAGAAATTTCTACCCTCAGGATTGCAATGAAATTCATTGAGAACTCTTTCTTCCTGCAGCTTGTCTAAACATCGAAGGACACCATCATAATTTCTCTTGAATAATACACCTTCAATAACATGCACCTAGTTCCTTACAATCGGTAGTATCACCTTTTATCAAATGAAAGGTTGGTCGGGTAGTGCCCCTTTTGCATATAATGTGTCTGATCAGCCACCCAAGATTCGTCAGACTCGAACTAATTTGAGTAGACCTGATCGGTCTCTTTTTCAGCTATGGAACTTGATTCTTGTGCAATGTATTCACATAGAGCTCTTCCCTGAACCAACTTGGTTGGTCTAATGTCCACATCATACTCTAGGATCTTGGTGATCTAATTTTCCCTCTTTTCAATTATTTCACTTTCAGTGATATATTCCCGCACACTAGGATGTGCAACGAGGATAGTGATCTTATTGGCCGACACCAAGTGTCAGAACTTCTTTAAGCTTTTAACAATGGAAAAAGCCTATTTTTCTACAAAATTATAGCTAGCTTCATAACCTCTTAAGGTTCTTGAGTGAAATGCAATAGGATTCTCTCCATTGTTCCCCTCGCACTTTTGAGTGAGCACCAAAGCTATGCTATGTTGGCCACTATAAACATAGAGTAGAAATTCCTTGGAAAAGTCTAGGTTAGCCAATACTAGAGTAGCGAAGATAGCTATCTTTATCTATTCAAAAGTTGCTTTGTCTTCGGGGGTCCATTTGAAAATCAGGTTCTTCTTAAGCATCGGCGTAATTGGTCTCGCAATGCCTATGAAATCTCATATGAATCTACTGACAAAGTTGATCTTCCCTAGAAAAGATTGTAGTCCCTTCTGATTTACTGGCAGGGGTAATTCCATTATAGATCTGACCCTCTTGGGGTCTATTGCTATTCCCTCCTTATACACTACAAATCCAAGTAGCTTACCTTGAGGTACTCCGAAAACACATTTTTTGGGATTCAAAGAAATCTTGAACTGGTGGCATTTATGGAAAACCTTCTCTAGATGATCAAAGTAATCATATTTTGACTTTGAAAAGATCGTTAGTTCATCTAGATATATTAAGATAACTAGGTTGATCAATCCCCTAAAAGTAATATCCATTGCTCGTTGAAAAGTCGCACCAACATTTGAAAGTCTGAATGGCATTTTAAGTACAAAAACATTCCCCACTTAGTGGTAAACATTGTCTTATGTTGGTTAGCTTCCTTTACATATACTTGGTTATAGCATGAGAAACCATCTAGTAAAGAGAACATCTCTGATCCAGCCACAGTTTGCAATATCTGCTCATTCGATGGCAAAGGGTAGTGGTCTTTTAGTGAGGCTTTATTCAAATCTCAAAAATCAACACAAAGCCTAATATCACCATTCTTTTTTCGAAATGGTACCAGATTTGACACCCAGGTGGAATTCTTGATCGGATATATGATTCTTTACTCGACCAATTTGGTGAGCTCGTATGCCATCAACGCCTCAACCTTCAGATTGACTGGCCTTTGCTTTTGTCAAATAGGTTTTGATCCTTCTGCCAAGTCAATGGTATGTTGAATTATGCTTAGGTCATACCCTCTAAGATCATCATAGGTCCAGGAAATAACTCTATCATATTTGAAACATAGATCCTTCAGTCTCTTCTTGTCCTTGTGGGAAACTTCCCTTCTGACATCAAGCTCTTCATAGTCCCTTGCATCCGTAGTGAATCTTTGCTTATCGTCATAGTAAAAGAGATTCTCAAGGGAAATTAATCCTTGAGGAATCTTGTTCCCTTTTAACTGGATGACCTTCCCTTCGGGAAATTTTGCTCTTGGTGATGAATAGTCGGAAGTTGTTCCTGATTTCTTATGAAGGTAGCAATCTGAATATCATCATCAAAAAACTTGTTAGTTTTGATTGTTGTTGGGGATTGAGGGTCAGACAATGAATTGCACCACATTCTGCTTGGTTGAATCGTAAATTGGTTTGAATTGTGAACCAACAGAAGCCATTTGATTGGCGACACTGTTTTGAGATCGGGGAATAACTTGTATGTTGAAGGCTTCAAAGCTCTCAATCAGATCCCAAATATGATGTTTGTACGACTTCATTCTTGTGTTCTTCGTGGCCGCTTGCCCACAGACCTGGATCACCACTAACTCTGAGTCCCCAAAAGCTTGTACTCTCTTTTCAAGGATCAGACCATGGACCAAAGCCTCATATTCAGCGTCATTTTTTGAGCATGAGAATTGAAAATGGTAAGCTTTGATGGTTTTCGATCCTATTGAATACACTAGTCAGGCACCCACTCCAGAGCCAACTTTGCATTTGGCACCATCAAAATATAAATTCCATAGACGATTATCATTCAGATCATCATATTCCTCTCGATCCTTCATTAATTTTGGAAATACTTAATCATCATCAAAAATCACATAGGTTCCTAGCCTTGTTGCATGGAAGTTGTCGAATGGATCGAAATCAATGAATTGGTTGAGTATCACCTCTTGTTCAGGAGTTTGATCACTTGTATCTTCTTCATCCTCCAACATCTCTACATAATATCTCTCCTGCTAAGAGAGGGAGGTATGCGCCACTTCAAAGCATAGGACTGCATTGTATGCTATGGGTTTGGGATGCAAAGATTTGGACATAATCTTCATCTTCACCCCGTGCTTGGTTCTCAATATCATGTGGGACCAGTCGAGCACTAAGTATCCGCCAAGATTCATAGTGAAATCTCTTGAAAGACACATTTTGAAGACTGGGGGAATGTATATCACTACTATTTCTTATGTGATTGTTTGGATGGACATGAGAAGAGGGTCAGAGATAGATCTTTTATCTGACCAACTGTCGGAACCTTCTTCCCATCGAGTTGCATGATTCCTTTCTCAAGGGGCTCATACTTAATTTTTAGGGCATCAGCCACTTGTTTTGACATGACAGTCATGCTAGCTCCTAAATCAATCCTATTATTATGCAAAAGCTTATCTCCCACAATAAGTGTTAAAAAGAAAGATGTGGGATTTGGCTTGCTTAGCTCTTTCTCTTTTTCATTGTCCACATCATTCGCATAAGTTGTTTCTTTCAGAGCTTGAGTGGTTGATGCGGATCCTTTGTCTCCGCTTTGACCACATGATGAAGTCGTGTCCATCTGGGGAATTTGTTCTTCTTTCTATAATGCTTCCCGAAGCAATGTCTTTTGTTTGGGGATAGATATGACGTCCCAAAGAGATACATTGGTAGGAACCTTATTTAATTGTTCCACCACATTAAGCATTTTTACTGGTTGGATCTTGGGATTGAACGGTGGTGTTTCTCTGGCTTTCAAAAGAAAACATTCTTTCGTGACTGGGCTTGGTGCCTTGTTCATCTCTTTCTCTAGAAATGACTGATTATGCAACTGTGGAGTAGGTCGAATGGTGGGAAATGGAGCCTACTTTTCTTATGGCGGTGGTTTTTGTGGCTAAGGACATGGCAAAGGTTGTTGTGTGTATTCTCCTATGAGCCTTCTTTTAGATCTTGTGTTGTAATCAGACTATACTTGTGGAGTACTAGTCATCGAAGCTTCATTTGTGAACATTGCATCTTCTTCTTCCATCCATGAAAATAACACTTGGTCGAGCACAATATGCAACTCTTGTTGCAAGGACATTCCTTGCATTTGTGCTTTGAGATGAACATTTTCCATTTCAAAGGACTCATATTCGTCTGCATTCGGGACCATGCCCTTGCTTCCTTGTTCTACTATCTTCTGTTGCATATTCCCCCTAAGAAAATTTTGGGGAATATGACTATCTTTGCATGGGAAGCACCATACATTCTCATCTTCTGCCAAATTGTTTTGGCCTAGAATTAACTCTTTACACTAGTTGTCTTTGACCATCTGTAGCGGCATGGTAACTGGGACTATCTGGTTTGTGGATGTCATCTATTGACCTCCTCCTCTAGAGGATCCTTGGTATGTATTCTACTGATAAGGTGGCTTTCCTCTACCATAGGCTTGCCTGGTCTGCTTCGAAGGTGTTTCTTGCTATCATTTGATAATGACCAACTCATTAGAAAAATTCCACATGAGACTCTTCATGTCATTGATGTCTATTGCAATAGAGGAAGATTCCAACATGCTTGTCTGGGCAGCAGGGTGTACATGTACATAGACTGCAGTGCAACCGACATTAGTTGTGTAGCAAGAGTGCTTGGAGTAGATTCTTCCCAAAGACCACCAAATATTTCTGCAAATACAGGCATTGAAGGTTGTGGCAGAAGCTTCCCGATATCAATTATACTATTTTTTGCATGCACAACCAACTCATACATGTCAGGCAAGATATCCCCTCTCATGGATGTTATCATTACTGTGATTTCTGAATTGAGAGCCTTCAAATAGAACATAAATGCCATCACAGCCGATGGTCGAGCAGTCACAGGGATCCTTTGCTAGGTTTTGTGAAACCTGGTATTGAAATCGCTCATGGCCTCTCGTGGAGCTCTCTTGATGGTGATTAGTTGATGTAGCAATGAAGAACGATCTCCTTTATTTAAGAAGCGTTTGAACAACCTTTATGTGAACTGATTCCAAGAGATGATAGAATCCGAGGCCAAAGATCCATACCAATCTTGGGCCTTTCCTTTAAAAGAAACAACTAATAGCCTCAAGCAAATATTTTCCTCCACTATGTTATGTACCCTACATTCCTCTGATATATCTTGAAGGTGTTCGGAGCTGGTTTTGAATTCTTCTCCTAAAAAATTTGGAATAGCCTTGAGGGCATTAGTGGGTATGGAAAGCCATACATATGGGGGTGTGGGTGGTTGTAGCAAACTACCGCTATCCCAGGTTACAAAAATTTCTAGGAGCAAGAACAGGTACATGAACCATAGAGAAAAGATTCCTATGAATTGGGTATACAGGTATTTTGATTTGGTAGGTTGAGCCTCTGGGTGGAGTAGATAAGGTTTTGGATATTGGGCTCTTACTTCTCAAGCTATTGCTCCTTATAGGTGATACAAAACTTGTAAGTCTTCTTCTCCTAGGTACCAAGGTAGGTAACTAGGATTACTAGAAATGGCCTCTTGAAGATGCTCTTGTCTGGACTCTAGGAATGAAACTTCTAGCTTCTTTCCTTAGCCTGACTTAAGAAATATTTCTAACTTCTAATCAAGCATTTGGAGAACTTTGTGTCTCACCAGGCATGCCAGAAAATGAACTGTTGATCATCAAAGCTTGTGCCTCTCTGATAGTCTTATGGGAAATTCAACTATTAGGGGACTGATTTGCGCCTCACTGAATACCTCTAGGATTTTTATAGAAATTCGGCTCTTCTTTGGGCTTTGGAGAAAATGGTAGAAGGAAATATAAACATAAAACATAAAAATGGTGATGCGCCAAACCTTTTACAACATTTCAAACCCAATCTTTCCTATGAGTGATATAATTAGACACAAAACTCCACAACCCTTCATTTTTGGAAAGAGAATGAACAAAGGCTAAAAATAAGCACAGTGCAAACTTTCAAATCTTTCTGGAGGTAGTGTTCATTAAGGTCTGATCAACATAAAGATTTCCAAGGTTACCAGAAAAAAAATCATAAATTGCATAAACTCTCTCTCCTAATATAACATAATATAACAAAACAAAAACCCTTTAAAAAATAGAGAATTCCACTGACATAATCCAGTTTTCACAAGTTATTATTCTACTATACAAGCATACAACATGGAAATCAGCCACTTAAACTATTCAAATTTAGCTTGACATAGTGTTTCATTCAAAACAAAAGCATAAAGAAAGAAAGATTGATAAAGGACATACATGTACATTCTCAAATATTTCCTCAATAATTTGTGCTTTAAATATTAAATGAACTTTAAAACAGAGGTTGAATTACAATCCAACAATAGTTTGAGCTTTAAAATATATAACATGCCAGAGAAAAGTAGTTCTACAACTTTTACTTCTAAAAATAGTTCTATAACCTAAGAAAACTAAAGAAACTTTTCCTCAGCAAAGGAAACTGAAACTTGGAATCCAACACTTTCCTCTGTCCCTGCCTCTCATTTATAGTTGTAGAAAGAAGAAAATGTTGCCACAACATGGAAGTAATTATTGCCAAATGTTGGCATTTGACAGCACATGATTTGATCGTAGATCTTTAGTTAGGTCACATCAATCTTTGCTCATCAATTCTCAACTGCCACATTAATGTTTTTTAGATATTTAGCAAAGATAGTTTCTTGTAAATGATCAAATCCTAGAAAAAATCCTAGCAAAAGGTCTAGTTGACCAATCACATCATCCAACAACACCGACTCAAAGCTTCCATCCTGAAATCAAAGAAAAGAAAAAGGCCAACAAGCTCTGACAAACTCCCAAAAGATATTGCTTAATAAGAAGTGTAATCTTGCTGTAGCGAGGAGATGACGTGTCGAACAAGTAGAAACTCTCAAGCTCATGAATATAGCTCCTTGAGGAAATCTCCAATGAGTTGACATGTGTCCCAACTCTCTCCCGAAAGGAAGGAAAATAATGAAAGTTGTGCAGCCACCACGTGGCGTATTGCGCACCTTTCCAATAACTTTACTTGAGCACGGGAAAATCCAAAGTCGAAAACATGTACAAGCTGAAAATCAAAATGATCAAGGAAAAAATGCTTCACACTATGTACTTTAATTTGTACGCCCTACTAGATACACATCTACCTTATTATTTCAAATGTCAATATCAATAGTATTTATCTCTTACATGACATGTTCCATTGTTCTTACAAGATTTATCATTATAGATTATCACTTGTATTTCATTATCATTGGCAGCAATTTAGAGGCATCTCATACCCTTCATTTTAAATGTTTGTGTGTTGGTCTTTTGTTTATTACATGATGCATATTAATTTCTCATCACAAAATATTACAATTGATAGTTATTACATTTTTTTTGTTATTTACACAACATTAGTTGATTGTTATCATGTATTATTGTTATGCTTTACATGATGCTATATTTTTCCTTAGCTCTAATTACAAGTGTCATTTATATGGAATCAATTGCAAGGGAACATACATTATCATTGATATTTCTTCATGGTTATGATTGCAATGATGCATTTATTGTTAGCTTTAAGTTTTAACATAGGGATAATTAGGTAGTTTTCCTGTATCGGTTAGTTTTTCACCCATTTCATTTTTCATGCCTTTAAAAGGCCTATACATTATGTATTTTATCATTTCATATCATTTTTTGAATATTACCTTTGGAAATTTGGCAAAATAGCTTTGTGCTTCTCTCGTGTATCTATGAGGGTGGTTTGTTGTTGCAAGTTGATGATCTTGGGAAGGAGGTTCCTTCTCCTACATGGTATTAGAGCTCCTCCTCTTGCTCACCTTCCTGGAGAGTTTCTTCTGTGGAGATTCGAGCAATTTTTTTACTTGCTAAAGTTTTTTTGGGCATTTGAAATTTATTGAATTTTAAAGTTCCCGTTATCGTCAATTTTTCCTGTTGAAGAGAGGTCGATTCAAAACAGAGAGACTTTTTTTGGTTATGGAGGCAACGCATCTATGTGAGTAAGCTAACTCTATTGAATCTTAGGGTAAAGGAGCGTTTTTCTCCATCATTGGCAAGCTACATTTGTAAAACCTGCACATTGTTGGAAGGCACATTTTTTCCTTCTATGGAAGTCTTCTGCTAAAGAGGCATAGTTTGGTGTCATAGGTGGGTTACTCAAAACCTTATATGTGTGATTCTTCCTAAAAGTAGAGGCATAATTTAACTGGAGGCTGTGTGATACCTCATTAGGGCCACATATTTTATAATTGAGGGCCATGATTCTCAATTTGGAGGGTTGTGATAACTATTTTGGTGGTAGTGAATTTTATCCATAGGTTGGATTCTCAATTTGAAGTGTCGTGATTTAATTACAAGTCGTGATTCTTCATCAGTCAGCATGATTGGAGTTTTGGAAAGTTGCACTAAATTTTTTTAATTTCAAATTTTATACTTTATAAAGTTTCAATAGAAATATTTATGGCTTCTAATTGTTGTGCAGCCAAAGAGGAGGTGGGCCTATCTGGAAAGCATATTTTTGGAACATTTATCGCAGATTTGCTACGAAAGTGTCTTTTTGGCCTTTATATGCTATAGTGTTTGCACTAGACATGTGAAGTGATTGTGTGCTCCGTGTGGTGGCTTGTGTGCTTGGCAAGATGATTTGGAGATTTGCTTGGTGATTTGGCATGGGAACCTACCACAAAATGCCTAGTAAGGTGTACAATTATTTGCTCAAATTTTTCAAATTCAGTTACATAATCAGCCCTTTTGCATTATTGATTCTTGAAGTATTTTGGAAAGGTGAAATTTAATTCAAGAGGCTTCATCAGTTATTTTTGAGGTCTTACTGTAGTTTGGTGTATTTTTTTATTTCTTTTGGTGCAAATTGTTGTCATGGATACTCCTGACTCAATTGAAATGTTAACCCTCGATAACTAGCATACCTGGAAGATTAAAATGTGTAGGTTGCTCCAATCTAAGGGTTTGTGGTCCACACTAAATGATACACAACCCACTTCTACTAGGGAGTATGAAAAAATTTCTCACAAAAGAAAGTATGATGAAGCTATGGGTCTAATAGCTTTGCATGTTTCTAACAATCTTCTTTTCCACATTGAGGAGTGTAATACACCCAAGGAGGTATGGGATGAGCTCAAAAACTTGTTTGGTCAAATCAGTGAGTTTTGTGCTTTGCAACTAGAGGAAAACTTAACTTCTCTTTCCCCCGATGCATTTCCTTCCATTGATGATTTCCTAGTCAAGTTCGAATATGTGAGATCACAATTGGGAGGATGTGGGAAGGACAAAACTAATAAGGAGTCCATTTTTTTAATTTTGTCTAAGCTGAGAGGTCTATTTGTAGTTTTTTTTCTACCTTCTACTCCACCATGAATTCCTTGGGAAATGCATTCAAAATTCCTTCTTTTGAGACATTTTGTGACTATTTGACAAGGGAGCAAGCCAACTTGCCCAGTTAGTGGGAGTCTCTATGAATCATGCATTAGTTACACAAGCATCTCAAAGAAAAGGGAAGAAGAAACCTAAGGCTAAGATAAAGTCTAATCAGTCCTCCACCTCTTCAAAAGAGGATAAACCTAAGAAGGAGAAGTTGAGTTTTGTTTATTGCAAGAAGAAAGTTCATGATGAACACCACTTTTATACAAAGAAGATTGATGAGCTTTCACATCTTCAGAAGAACAATATTCCGCTAACCTCCATTATGACTCCTTCTACAACCTCTCCATCTACATTACCTTCACCTTCATCCAAACCTACACAGTCAGGGAAAGTAGTATTTGCAAGTGGAGTGAAAGATAAGGAAGACAAACTCTACATGGGTAAAGGAAATGCATTGGTAACTTCTAGAATTCATTTTGGTTGTGATAGATGGTTTTTGGATTCAAGAGCATCTCATCACATGGGTTTTACTCTCTATCCTTTTTTGGGTCTTCATCCTATTGATACTTCTAAGATTTTGTTGGGAGATACTAAGTTTTTGGATGTTATGGGGATAGGAAATGTTGAGATTGGAAATGGTTGTTTCAAAGATGTACTGTGTATTCTTGATTTGCACACAAATCTCATTTCCATCTATCAAATTACTCATGGTGAGGTACCTAAGACTGTAGAGTTCACTACAGATTCTATTTGTAGTAGAGAGGCTGATACTGACAAGTCATTGTTGTTGGTGAAGTTGATCATGAGTCTCGTCTCTATGCCTTTTCTCATTTTGTTAATGATGATGATTATGAGCCTCACACCCCTCTTGCTAGTGTTGATAGCAATTCCTTAGGAGAGATTGGTCATTTGAACTTTGGAGTTCTTCAGACCTATGTTGATACATCTCATGTTGCTTCAGAGGTTGGTTCTTCAACACAACAGGATTTTTTTGATCCTTCAGACCATTCTTTGTAGGATAGTCACTTGACAGGTCTTGTAGAGTTGTTTCGTGAATCTCACATTTCTGATTTGGATGATGCATTTGAGGGTATACCCCTTCTTTTTTATGACAGTATTTGCACTGCTATCACACCATCTATGTCTTTGGAGATTGTTGCTTCAAAGTTTCCACATGGTCTTGTTGATCCACCTTCTTCAGTTGAGGTTGCACCTCATCATGATATGACATTTGGTTATGTGGATGCATCGGGATATTTTTCAGAGGCATGTTTTATGTTGATTCTTCCTCTCTCTTCTCTTGTTTCAAAGTTGGAGTTTCTCTTGCATTAGTGTTTGTTTCTCCCGAAAGGGGGGCATGTTGTTTACAGACATGTGATATTCTTTAGACTTTCATGATCAGCACAAGAGTTTCTTCATCATGGGGGGGTCTTCAACATTTCTACTATTTTCTATGGGGGGATACATAGTCTCTCTCCTTTTGTATTTTTATGAGATCAGTGATGGGAGTTGTCCTTGGGGGGTCTTGTAAAGTCCTCATCCTTTCACTTTTTCAGCTTTCACCTTTTCAACTATTTTTTTCTCTTCTAGAGAAGAGTTTTCTCCTTTTCTCCAGTTGTGAGAGAGTGCATTGGAAGTTGTGCATGGGTACTTGATGCAATCAGGGGAGGTCTTGCAACACTTTTCCAACACAAACTCAAAAAACATCAACACTTATTAGGTCATCAAGTTCTCAATTTCTCACTATCACATCAATTACACTCTATCTCTTGTACCCTTGCCCATTCACTCAATCAGGTATAACTCTTCAAAGGGTTCCTTTTAGACCAAGACCATTAGGGTTTCAAACACCAATCATAACACTCAACAACATATCTAATGTCCACAATAGGATACTTTACAACAAATTATTAAAAATCTAATTTCTATGCCAACTAGGCCTCAAATTAGGCCTCTTCTACAAAGGACCTTGCCTAAATACTTCTCCAAATCTACCAAACTCCTTGGGACAGAAATATACACATTTCATAACCCAAGAATCCACAATTTGTTTCCATAAAACCATTCAACCAAGTGCCAAACTACTAAACCCTCTTTATTCTCCTAAAACTTAGGGTTTTATTGAAAACCCAACTTCTTACCCTCAATCTCTCTTGAAACCACTTCAATCAGGACCAAATAGGTCTGCACACACTAAATACACCATACAATAATGTTTCCCTAAGCATTTACATACATCGTCTTCACAAAACCTCTTGAATTCAATGGGAAACCTCAAGTTTCCACACTAGGGCTTCATGCCCAACACGTTTTCTGGCCTCCCCTACACACTCACAACATTTCCACACTTATTTGATGAAGGTACAAACCCATTCCTAAAGCAACAATGATCACAGTCTGAGTAATTAGTTAGTTCTTCATCTTAAAAAGACTTTCAATCCTGAAATTTGTGTGTTCAGGCCGGTCTCAGTAATTAGGTGATAAAATGCACAAAACTCAATATGAAACCTTCTAAATGGATTCAAAAGAAAGGTAAAAAAATATCATATTCAATTCACCACAATTTAGAGTGAGTTAAGTGATGTACAGACTGTACAGTTGCTGCTAACTTATGGAAATAAAGGAAAATGGAGAAAAATAGATTAATATTGATGCTTTGATCTTCAAAAATGTTTCAACAACCTCCATCTCAAGTTCCACATTCTATTTAAGATATTTCCCACCAAAAAAAAACTGCTACAACTTTCACAAACTAATTTTCAAAAGACATGATTGTTTGCCTTCCTTTAAAGGCAATTCTACAACTTTTCAAAATTTTCCTTTTGCACAATTGCAACTTTTCACCTTTTTCCACAATTTGAAAACCAAACCACCTAGACACCTAAACATGACACAATAATGACTAATTATATAATAAAATGGTCTCAATACCTTATTTTATGCCTAGCACCTCAAAATTCTAAAGCCTACACATTATCTTCTTGAATTGACCAAACTTATTCAGTGGTGCTCCTGCACCATACACTCCAATTTGAAAAATTTCTAAGCCTCTTGGAAAAGATGCCATAACTTGCTCTCCTTTGTTTCTCTGACCTTGTTGATCTTTGTCCTCAAGTTCACTTTGTTTGGATTCTACTTTTTCCTTGAAATTCCTGAATTTGTCTTCATTTGTTCCTTGCTTCATCTAGCTTTCTTATTCTTTGGGGTGCTTTTCCACTCTTCCACCATCAAATCCTGACAGTACACTTCCCTTTACATCTGCACTCATTCCCTTTTCAACTGTCATCACTTTACCTTTAGCTTCTTGCTCCATCCTTTGTCTAATGCTCTTTCCACTTGCATCTTTACCACTGTCCACTATACCTTTACATTTACTAGTCTCTATCAGACCTACCATTTTCATTTCAATTGTCCTAATGTCATCACCAACCTTTGCCTTCTTTTCCACTATCTTTTCATCTTTATAAACTCTTGTATTAACATCATTTGATTGCCACTTCTCTATACCAACAACCTTACTATCCTCTATCACATCATCATCATGATTTATTGTATTATTACCTTCATAAACCACTATCCTCTCTTTCATTGTCTTACCAACCTCATTAACCTCTATTGTATCATCCTTTGACTATCTTTTTTCTTCTTTCCCTGTTATAGGGCACTTAACTGTCCCAACCATGATGCAATCACTCTTTACATTCCTTTCCAAAGAATCCTCAATCTTACTCTGCACTTTACCAATCTGAAACTCATTACCTTCAACTTTCTTTCTCCACACAAATTTTTTTTCTCACAAATGATTGCAAACCACCTTCACTTCTTGTGTCTATTTTCCTATGTCACACTTTACACTAGCTGCCAACTCTTTATCATTGCCTTCATCAAGATTTACATATTCCTTTCTCCCTAGCACAATAATTTCACCATGTTCTTTCATCTCCTCAACCAATGGAGTTTAAATAAACTCTCTCCCATCCTTTTCAATGATGTATGTGTTTTTCCTTCCATTGTACAAGGCTGACCTATCAAACTTCCAGTGCCTTTCGAGCAACGTATGGCAACAATTCATGGGTATTATATCATAGAGAACTTCATCTCTATACTGTCCAATATGAAACTCAACTCTTTCTTGTTCAATCACCACCAAATACTGATTATCACTAACCCATGATACCTTATATGGCCTTTCCCTAGGTACTTTATGCAAATGCAATTTTTCCACCATCTCACTAGACACAATGTTATCAATACAACCTAAATCAACAATCACTTTTCATACCTTGTTTTTACATCTACAAGTTGTCCTAAATAATGATCTTCTTTGAAGCATATCTCTCTCCTTTGTGGTCTTCAAAAATTTCTTCTTCATTATCAACATCTCTCCAACTTCAAGAGTATCAACCAATCTATTGGAACTTGAACTACTTTTAGCTTCATCTTCATGAACAATTTGTACTCTCCTATCAGGTTTCCTTTCTCCTCCACTTTAAGTTGAACCAATCTTCTCAGGGAACTTCCAAGCAGGATGACCATACTCTTGAAAATGATAATATCTACCAAAAAAAGTGTTTGAATTCCTTCCACCTCCAAATCTTCCCCTTGTGCCTCTATATCCTCCTCTAAAGTCTGCAACTTATTCATCTCTTTTGCTTGGTTCTTCTTGATTTTCAATTGCTTGTATTGGAGTAGAGAAAGTTCCTCTTCCTCTCATTGTGTCGCCTCTTCCTCTTACTATTTTCTCTTGTCTTCTTTTCACTTTATCTTCAGCCTTCAATGAAATTTGATAACATTCCTCCATGCTCCTTGGATTTGTCAAAGCCAACTCATCCTGTATATTCATTCTCAAGCCACCCAAGTACCTAGCTATCTTCTCATCTTCATTTTCATTGTGGTTAGATCTCATACTCAATCTATAAAATTATTCAATTTATTCCTTTGCATCCATTTCCTTTTTCCTTAAACTTTGCAATCTCTTAAACATTTGAATTGAATAATCTGAAGGGAGAAACATACCTTTTAACTTAGCTACCATCTTGTCCCATGCCACAATCTTGGACTTACCTCGTTTCCTTCTTTCTATTTGTAGATAATCCCACCATACAAGTGCATGACCCTTAAGCATTTTTTTTACAATCTTGACTCTCTGCTCCTTAGGAATCTCCACATTCAAAGTAGTTGTCCAAAGAAGATATCCAATCTAAAAATTCCTCTTCATTCAAATTTCCACCAAAATTTTGCACATCTATTTTCACCTTGTACTTATCACTTTTAATTGCCTTCAACAACTTGGACATTCTTTGATCTTCTAGATCAAGTTCTTCTTAAACATCTTCAAAATCTTCATCATCTTCATCTTCTGACTCACTGCTTTCAACTGCTTCTCTTCTCTTATTGGTTTCTAAGGCTGTCAATCTCTCTTTCAGTTATATAATCTCTCTTATGTACTGACTCTTTAATTCATTCATCTCCTTAGTTGTATTCTTTCCTTTTGGAGGCATTTTCACAATCTTGCCTCTTCATGTTCCAATCACTCTTTCACAATCTACAACTTTTCTCCACAAAGACTTGGTACATTTGCTTTGATACCACTTGATTCAATCAGGGGAGGTCCTGTAACACTTTTCCAACACAAACTCAAACAACATCAACACTTATTAGGTCATCAAGTTCTTTGTTTCTCATTATCACATCAATTACACTCTATCTCTTGTACCCTTGCCCATTCACTCAATCGAGTATAACTCTTCAAATGATTTCTTTTAGACCAGGACCATCAGGAATTCAAACACCCATCAAAACACTCAACAACATATCTAATGGCCACAATAGGTTACTTTGCAACAAATTGTTTGAAATCTGATTTCTATGCCAACTAGGCCTCAAATTAGGCCTCTTCTACAAAGGAACTTGCCTAAATAATTCTCCACATCTACCAAACTCCTTGGGGAAAAAATCTACACATGTCATAACCCAAGAATCCACAATTTGTTTTTGGAAAACCATTCAACCAAATGCCAAACCACTAAACCCTTTTTATTCTTCTAAAACCTAGGGTTTTATTGAAAACCCAACTTCTTACCCTCAATCTCTCTTGAAACCACTTTAATTAGGACCAAATAGGTATGCACACAATAAATACACCATTCAACAATGCTTCCCTAAGAATTTACAGACATTTTCTTCACAAAACCTCTTAAATTCAATGGGAAACCTCAAGTTTCCACACTAGGGCTTCATGTCCAACACATTTTCTATCCTCCCTTGCACACTCACACAATTTACACACTTATTCAATGAAGGTGCAGACCCATTCCTCAAGCCACAGTGATCAGAGTATGAGGAATGGGTCAGTTCTTCATCTTAAAAAGACTTTAAAGCCTTAAATCTGTGTGTTTAGATCGATCTCAATAATTAGGTGATAAAATGCACAAAACTCAATATAAAACCTTCTAAATGGATTCAAAAGAAAAGTAAAACAATATCCTATTCAATCCACCACAATTTAGAGTGAATTAATTGATGTACAGACTGTACATTTGCTGCTAACTTCTGGAAATAAAGGAAAATGGAGAAAATTAGAGTAATATTGATGCTTTGATCTTCAAAGATGTTTCAACAACCTCCATCTCAAGTTATACATGCTATTTAAGCTATTTCCCACCAAAAAATAACTGCTACAACTTCCACAAACTGATTTTCAAAAGACATGATCGTTTGCCTTCCCTAAAAGGTAATTTTACAACTTTTTGAATTTTTCCTTTTGCACAAGTGCAACTTTTCACCTTTTTCCACAATTTGAAAACCAAACCACCTAGACACCTAAACATGACACAATAATGACTAATTACATAATAAAATGGTCTCAAGACCTTATTTTATGCCTAGTACCTCAAAATTCTAAATCCTACACATTATCTTCTTGAATTGACAAAACTTATTCAGTGGTGCTCCTACACCACTACTTAACATGGCCTTGTAGCTAGGACCCATCTTGCATTTCATTTTTCATAATAATATCCCTAATTTTACACTTAAGGGGGGTGTTAGTGTTAATTTTTAACATAGGGATAATTATTTAGGTAGTTTTCCCGTATCGGGTAGTTTTTCACCCATTTCATTTTTCATGCCTTTAAAAGGCCTGTAAATTATATATTTTATCATCTTGGAAGAATAGCTTTGTGCTTCTCTCATGTATCTATGAGGGTGGTTTGTTGTTGCAGGTTGAGGATCATGAGAAGGAGCTGCAATCTCCTACATTTATGATAGTCATGTTACATTTTTGGTACTAAGGAAATTATCATCACTATTTTTAGACTATCACAATCTAGAAAGGTACCCATTTTAACTTGTTGAGATTAGGCACACTAATTGAATCATTAGACTCTATGGTCTTATCCATGATAGAAAATAATCTATCAATCTATATGTTTAGTATCAAGAAGATTCACTTGATTATATAATCCCTAATGCACCCTCATTGGTAACTATATATTATTATAGTAGTGTTATAATTTGTAAACTCCTTTTAGTAATATGTAGCATTTAATATTGATTGTAGTATATAGAAATGTAAAATACCATCATCAACATTGATAATTTTAATCACTAATATTTTATGGGCTCATCATAAAATAAAAGTAAATTATAGGTAAATGTAAAGGTGAAAGGAAAGATATGGTGAAGACATGTAGTCAAATATAAATCCACTATCAAACTATTGTAAATGATTGTGTGCATGCCCTCCAATTGTCTAGAATGAATCTTAACCCTACACATTTGGAAATATAAGAATGTTGGGGATCAAAAATTTAGAGCATGATTGTAGCTGATACACTAATGAAAATTAAAAATTATTACACATTGAGAAATATTAGCTTAGAGATATTGAACCTTTTGAAATATAATAACAAGATTATTAAGGATTGAGAGGAGGTAGAGTTAACAAGAGACTTAAAGGTGGCATTGTATACCTCACTTTTCCTTGAAGAAATTACACACTATATAATTTATAAAGGATAATATAAGAAAACAAATATAGAATATTTTATGAGTGGTGATTGATTCTTGATAGAGGAGTAATATCAAGAGGAAAATCATATGAAAATCAAATTTCAAACATAATACACTACTTCCACATAAAGCCATGAGAGAAAAATGTACAAATGAGTATTCAAAATACATAATGCAAATGAATAGACAAATATACCATCAAGATTCAATATAAGATATATCCTAAAAAAGTCTCATGAGAGAAAAATTGTAAGTGCATGGAAGTGGGGGCCCAAAAGGGGGTCAAAGTGACCACTTTATTTTAAATTGCCTATAGCTAAACTTTGACAAGTAATTTGAGATGTTTACACTCAAAATTTGAAGATATGATAAGAACAAGAATTATAATACTCTAAAGATAATTTCTAAACCACTAAATATCTTTGAAAATGGTTAAGGTTAAGAGGCTGAAATTCTAAGCACACACAAAAGTGTTCCTATTTTTATCACTAAAATATAACTTAGTGTCTAGTGTGTGCCCTATTATTTTTTTCTACATTAGGTATTTTAAAAAATAAACTAATAAAAATATAGTAAAAAATGATTACCACAAGTTGTATCTTCTTTTATATTTTTTATTTAATATATTTTTTGGTGATTTTTCATAGTGGATACATCTTGAAAATTACATCACTAAGCATGCATGCCAGATTATTACATAAAATTAATTAAAAATATAAATTTTATTTTTTGAATATGTATATAATAAACTTTGGAACAATTTTTTTTTGAAATGCGTATAAGTGGTAAAATTTTACTAAAAAAAATCAATACATGTACTAGAGAATATAAAGAGATTGTTCAAATAAAATAAAAATAAATATCTTAACTTGTTCAAAAAAATTAAAAAATTGTATTGATAGAAAGCTAAGAAGTAACTCTTTATTTTGGTGGTGGTTTTATAAAACTTTGTTGCAAAACATATAAACCTAATGAAGCTAAAATATGAATTTTATTTGTTTTATGTTAAAAACATAAATTTAGGAGCCACAGGAGATGTCCAACCCTTAGGATTAGAAATTAAAGCCTAAAAGGGTACGATCATAAAAATATTGACTTAAAAGAATAAAAAATGCATACATATATGTGTTATGTTTTTCATAACACAAGTGCATTTTACTAAAAATATCAAGGCTAACCACTAATTTATCCTTGATTTCAATGCATTTACCCAAAATGTAGTCTCCAAAACTATCCACTCTCAATGTATTATTTAATAATAAATCATTACAACACTTATAGAGTCTCCAGGGATACACATATAATATCAAGCTCCTCTAATGAATCCTCCATGTGTCCATGGATATTGGGTAATCATGCAACTACACATCACATGACATGTTTAAAATATGCACTTATATAAGTCCTCAATCAACCTCAACCAATAAGACAAAGAATATGATATCCAACCTCAACAACTACTAATGCACTTTATTTTATATAAACAAGCTTGCAAAAAATCACCAAATGGTATACATAAAATGATATTCTAATACCATGAGCTTACACATCATGCCCCCCTCATTTACTTTTTGATACATATTTTTTTAATATTAAATGTTTTCCAATGTGTAACCCATATTAAATATTTATCTCAATGTTAATATAACAAAGTCTCTCCAAAATTGTCTAATGAATTTCATGCATGCAACCCTAAATTCTTAGGTACACCATAAATAATGCTAATTTTAAATTAGAAAAATTATGCAAGGTGAATAACATACATTCAAAAAAAATTCTTGCTTGTTGTATACATAACATAAGGAGTTAAAAGAAAACTCAATTATCAATGAACCAATCCCTATAGTAAACATGGATTGTCAATATCCAAGTGCTCCATGTGCTTCATGAAGATACCTAGAATAATAACAAGATGATCATCTTAGAAAAGAATCCTCTCATCCTCCTTCCTACTAGTGCACAAAAGATAAGATTAAATATAAAGAGAAATGTCATATTAATTGTCACATACAATCGTAAATCCTTCCTCAACCAAATATCCAAACACCAAAAATAATCAAATAAAAAATAGGCATGAGTAGCTATCAATGACTAATCACCATAGCTAGAATAACAACCACAACTAGTTGTTAACACATCCAACTAACTATACCTCAAAGCCAAGGTATGTGTGTCATAACAAGTTTACAAACCTTATACTGTCAACACATCAAATCTTATATAAAACTTGATCATAAGTCTATTTATATACTTATTTTTCATAAAGAAGTTATGACGACCCTAAAGAAAATATAATGAAAATATCCAACAAAGGACACATATATAGCCTGAAGCCCCCATGCATGGGTAATATCAAATCTGGAATCAGTCAAGGCATCAAAGAATTCTACCAATACCACTCACACAAAAGGTGTATCCAATATCATGAAAATCATGTAGTACTAAGGAACATCCATAATAATATGAAAAAATTGCAAATAAAACTACTACAACACAACTCTTATCATTAGTCTCCATAGCTCACCCAAGTTCTATAAAGTTAACAAATTAATGAGATTAAAGAGCCTCCACATTGTTATTAAAAAAATAATGAAATACAATAACACGACCACAAACATGTTGATCAAAAAATACCATACAAAACTCAACTATAATGTCATGCGAATAAAAATATCTAAAAAGAAACATAAGACCATAGAGATCATGTGCAAATCAAAATAATTTAGCATGTCATTCTTTCAATACCTCTAAGTGATCAAATTGTGACATTGAAATATTTCCTTCACAAAACCCCAAATAGAAAATGTTTATCAACACCCAACCATAGAGCAACTAGGATGTAAACCTATCAAATTGAAGGAAGATCAAATAATTATGATTCATTTTGATAATCGATGTAAGAAGCCCAAAAAAAGCCTCTATTCTCCTCAAACAATCTATCTAGAACTAGCATTCATAGCTCAAGGTTTATTCCCATCATAATATAAAGGGAAAATAGCCCATGCCAAATAATTCTCAAGTAAGCCCTCCAAAACTAACATCCATAGCTTAAGGCTCATTTATAAGAAAATAAAGGACAAAATAATTTTTTTTTAAAAACAAGGTGGGAAATACCTATTAGATTATTCATTTATGAGAGGACAAAGAGTGGGAAATGAGATTGTTCCTCTAGGATACATCAATATAGAATGAATCTACAAAAATAATCTTCTCAACAAATCCATGTTGAACTCACATCCAACCCAAGTATAGACTCATCAATATTCCCGTTGAATTGTCATCAAAGAGTAACAATATCAACACATAATCTCCAAGAACAAGATATCTCCTAGCCTCACCCAAATATAGAATAGGTGTATAATCAATCATCTCATGCTACAAAAACTCTAATATAACATCATAATAACAAAAAACTCACGTGAAATATGATTACACCACTCATTAATTAGATTATCATAAACCACCTCCAAAGTTCTAATGACATGATCAATATATTATTAAGAATAAAGTTCCAAGAACGTGATCTACATCTCCTTGAAAGAAGATTATATATCCCAAATGATTATAATTTCTCCTAAGAGCAATTTTACCATTGATAACTTTAAGAAACCCCCCTCAAAAAAAGATATAAAATTTTGGCGAATCTTTCATTTTTTTAGGAAAAAAATTAATCTATGTATGCAAATATTTCCTTTAAAAAAAAATATTAATTTTATTGGCGATTTTTTTAGATCACTAAAATTTTATAGAAAGTTTTGGTGAATCTTGAAAAATAATAGGAAAATGCATTAAGTCGTGGAAAAGTAGGGGCCTCAAGGTGGAAATTATTGATGGGTTTAAGGGGTCAACTATAATATTTACTTGCCACCATTGTTTAAAATTTAATATATTGGCTCTCATTATGTTCTGCAAGGTAAAATGTATCCATGATTTGTAATTTTCTTGTGGCTAAAAAATTCTTTTAGATCATTTATCTAACGACCCACGATGTACTTGTAGACACACAAAATTGACATCATGCATAATCATATTTGCTCATTAATTAAATAAACCAAGCTTAATTGATTAATCTCCTAAGGTCATACATTTAAATTAAATAAATCAACTTTATTTAATTTGAGCCTATCATCATCCTTTTAATTAAATAAATCAAACCTTTATTTAATTAAATCTAAAATCACCTTTCATCTCCCCTTGATTTAATTTAATCCAAATATTTAAGTCAAATGGGTCAAAATCCCCTAATCATCATCTAAGTTAATCTAATCTTGATTAATCTAATCTAACCACACATCACATCCTCTAGCTTTTCCCACTTGCACAAATAAATCAATTTATTGATTTATTAAAATCATCATTTACCCTCAACAAAGTATTTTGGAAGAATATTCCTCAAATTTTGAATTTGAAAACAAGTTGACTTGTCCCTTCCAACATGGCAATAACTTCCCTCTTTACATGTCCCCCACTTGGCATTAAAGTCACTTTTTCTCCCTCCAACAAGCCAAATTTGAATTTGAAAAAGGCCAACCAATCTCATTTATTGGCACATTGACCAAAACTTGCACATCCTCTATTCACTCACAAGTTGACAAGTGGCTCCTTCCTATTGGTGGATCTTTAGTCCCACATCCTCCATGTTTGGCATTCTTTTATCATTCTATTCTATAAATAGAGATCATCTCCATTGATTTACTCCTCCACAACTTGATCCACAATTCATGCAAAGTTACTCTCTTCACATTGAGAGCTAATTTTGACCATTATCATTTGCAACATCAAGCTTGTCAAGGGTTGGGAAAGGGTCACTTTTCACAACAAAGTGACACCTATCCACTATGGGATAGGTATCCATTATATTTTTTTATGTTCTTAATTAGTTGTTTTATTTACATTGTGAGACATGATGGATTATTTCATAGGAGCATTATGGTATTTGCATAGTTTGAACTAACCATGCTAATGTGTTTTGAAGTTTAAGTTATTTTGCAGATTTGTGGTGCTCATAGTACTATGTGAGGTAAAATGTACCCACACTCTATAATACTCATGAGACCCAAAATGGTGGTCCCCATGAGCATTACCGATTGTGGGTACATTTTACCTCATGGAATACAACAAGGGCGATTAGATTTTATTGTAAATTAATGGTGAAAATTAAAGATTAGAAATATGGTCTTAAAGAAACTAATAATTATGATATCCTAATGGCGAATTAATATAGATTTCTACTGTAATTTATAAAATTTAGGCAAATTTGATCTAATCATGTATAAAATATTGTGGTAAATTTTTGAGTTAAATCTTTTAATAAAATAAATTCTTTGGCGATTTAAATAAGACTATAATAAAATTTTGTAAAAATGTGGCAATTCATGTCACGTTATAGCTTGAAATGTTAGCCAATTTTAGATTCCCAAATTTCAACTATTAACCAATTGGAAAATATTAGCCACTAAAAAAATCACTAAATTGTGCCATGCCAATAGTGTAATATTTATTACTTTAAATGTATTCATGCTATGTTTGGTACTTCACATATTATTTAAGCTTACTTAGATAATTTATTTTTAATTACTTGAGTTAGGATATGATAATGAGTTGCACAATCTATGGGATTATATGTTTTTCTTATCCTCAAAAATTTGAAAACTTTGGTAAGAAATCCTTTAATCTTTGATTCTATGTATTTTTGTCATCCTTATTGGATTTTTAAACTATAAGACTATATGTTTTTAGCTCTCTTTCCTTTCAATTGAATAACAAAAGAAGCATTGGGAGATCTTTTAGTTTTCTAGAGACTTAACTATTTTTGGTAATTTAGTTTTAGTTTAACTTAATATAATATATTTTATAGCACTAGATTTGACATATACATCTATTTATAAATTATTGTAGTGTTGAAAAATGTTGTAAGGGACATTTTCAAACTTGTTTGAGCCCTCCTTGCAGAAGTGAGCCTAATGATGCCTTGATTTAATGTTGTAATGTGTTTGACACATTCTCATTAGGTCCCTGGCTCTTTTGAACTGATGAATTTAAATGGTACCTTGCTAAAGTGTTGTGAAGTGTTGTAACACACTTTCACACTTTCCTAAGGTTTTATCAATCAACTAAACCTAATAAACCTCTTTTTAATCAAAATAAACCTTAATCTTGCCTTATTTGAAATGTTGTAAAGTGTTGTAACACACTTTCACACTTTTTGAGGGTTGTCATTAA
Organism: Sequoia sempervirens; assembly: GCA_007258455.2. Lineage (NCBI taxonomy): Eukaryota > Viridiplantae > Streptophyta > Pinopsida > Cupressales > Cupressaceae > Sequoia > Sequoia sempervirens. The sequence goes on along the minus strand of VDFB02284118.1, from coordinate 77,393 downwards.
TAATTGGGATTTATTATGCTTTAATTGGCCATATTTTACATCCAAAAGCCTCATTTAATGCATCTTTTCAAGGGTAATCTCGACACAAATCAACATCCAATCATAATTCATGTGTTTTCAGCTTGTGTGGCCCAGATTTAGTGATCTGGGACTCATTCGCCACCTTGGGTGAATGAGTCCCACCTAGGTATTTGGGTCCCGAACCTGGTTTCACACCTTTTTAAGCATTTTTAAAAATGGTCCCAAAAATTATGCCTAATGGGACTCATTCACCACCTTGGGAGAATGAGTCCCATGTGGCCCAAAATCAAAATTAATTCAAAATTTGTTAAGATTTTATCCTCCTAGATTTGATGTCGGCTTGTAGTGTTGTAATTTCTAGAATTTTTGCATAATTGAGTATAAATACAAGTTTCTTTCACTCATTTTCACCCCAAGCATTCAAGTATTCATCCTCATACCAAGTTTGAGTTCACAAGAAAATTTAAGAGCATTCAAGAGAATTCAAGGGTAGATTATCAAGTAGTTTAGAGCATTATTCAAGTATCAAGCATCATGTCAAAGTCTCCATGCATCATGTTTGTTTTGGAGCTAACAATTGTGATTTAGGGTTTCATGATTCAAGCTAGAATTCCATTCAAGATCTATCATCTTCAAGCAAGATTCAAGATCTACATCCATTGGAGCCATTGCATACATGTTTGTAACACTTCATTGATAGGGTTTGGTGAGTTGCAACATCATATCTTGTTCATTCATCATTCTCCATTCCTATTTCATTCTATTTCAAGGTTTGATTACCAAAACAGGGTTTGGCCAAGGCAAACCCCTATCCACTAACAAAACAACATTTTTCCCTCTCTTTAATGTGTGATTTGTAGGTTTAGATTGAAGAAACATTGAAGAGAAAGGTTGGAGAAAGTTGTCTAAGTGCCCAAAGTTGTCAAATTTGTTATTAAGCATTGGAGAACATTGGAGAACACCTACAGGTTGATTTATAGAGATTCAGATCCAAAAACTTGAAGAAACAAATTGAGCAAATTGAGAAGAGTAGATTTAGACTTTGAAGTTCCAAAAAACCCTAACTGGACTAATTCTCCACTTCTGGCGAATGATTCCCAGTTTTGATCAAAAATCAAGATTTTGCAGATTCGGGTATCCATTTGGCAGATTCTTGTTCTTGCATAGAAACCCAAATTTTCGACTGATTCGCTCAACTTGGCGAATGAGTCCTAGTCATCATTAAAAAAATAATTTCTAGTGTTTCATACCTTCTTCCAGTCATATCCAGATTCTCAGGTGCACACATTCCATTTTGTATCTTTCTATTTTGTCTCATTTTCATCTCTAGGTCATTTAGAGTTTGCGTCATATTAGGATTCATCATTACACATTACATTGCATTTTTCTTTCCAAGTCTCAACTTGGTGGTGAACCCCTCATTAGTTTACATTCAACCCCTAGGACAACCTTATTGCAAGATCTCTTTCTCCTTTGCATTGAGATCTCTAGGGTTTGTTCTTGAATGAGAGAGTGAAGATTGTCATTATAGGTCCTAAACCCTAGAAAAGCATACAATTTTCCACCTTTCAATTATAACATGGTATTAGGGCATAAACTTGCTAAGATAGATCTTTTGTAGTTTCTATATTTAGAATATTTGAAGGGCTAATCAAATTTGCATGTAGGTTTTCTAAAAGCTCAATATACTCTTCTCTTGCATCTTGAGATGATCTAAGGAATAAAAAATGTCTAAAAAAAATATAATTTTTGTATATATGTACATTTTTTTTCTAATTTAGTGAACAATAGGGGAAATAGGGATGCTTTATGGCCTAGTCATAGAACACCACAATTCTCCAATTATCATTCAAATATGCCCTAGGATCCCAAATTGGATTGACTATCAACTCAAAGGTGAGTCAATTCTCAACAAGGAAGACCTAGGAGGGGGTTCTTTAAGCTTTGAGGGGTTCGCCACCAAGAAAAAGCTTGGAAAGATAACTTAACATTCAAGTCACAAAACCTAATAGTGCAAGCAAAGTAATGAATGTAAATGATGAAATTAAGAAACAATAAGTTAGGGTATGTGTACTTGAGAAGCCTGGAAATGTGATGACAATTATATAAATGAAAAAATGTTGTCAAAATATGCCAGGGAGGGTTAAGATTTCCTTACTGTTGTCTTATTACCGCTACTATTTTTTAAGGAAAATGTGAAATATTTAGATGTCGGAATAGAATCTGAAAGAATCTCTACAAAATACCACTTGAAGGACTCAGACACCCTTCTAACTTAGTCCCGATATAAATTTTTGCAACTTTGAAATTTGATCTTGAGGCTCAATTCCTGCACTTCCTTCTCTGATCTCAGGTTATGAAGCTTCCAAATCTTGCCTGTAGGTGAGTTTTCATGAAGATGACAAATTTGCAATGCAACTTTGCACTTGAAATGATCTTCAACCTAAATCTTTAAACATAAACACACAAGAGAGGGAAAACTTGTTGATTATTAGTAAATGGGGGTTTTCCTTAGTGAAACCCCTTGTTGGTAATTAAACCTTGGAATGAAATGAAATAAAGGAGGGAAATGATGAATGAACAAAGTGCTATGTTGCAACTCACCAAACCCTTGTTATGAAATCTGGAAACTTGTGTGAAGTGGCTAGCTTGAATGTAGATCTTGAATCAAAGGAATGCTTGATAGATCTTGACTTGAATTGCCCACCTGAATCAAAACCCTACATCACAAATGTTAGCTCAAAAACACACATGATGCAATAATATCTTTGACATGATGCTTGAATCTTGATGATGGCTCCAAATGTTTGATGAATTGCTCTTGAATGCTCTTGTGAACTCAATTATGCTATTAGGAATGCTCTCACAAAATACTCGTTATGAAAATGAATGAAAGAACCTTGTATTTATACTCATCCATGCTTAATATCTTGAAACTACACCACAATAAGTCAACATATGAATTCATTAATTAAAGGAGGCTAAATCCCACCAAGATTTGAAATTAAATCCCAACAATAACATAAGGGGGACTAAGATGCCCCAGGTGGTGTCTTAGTCCTGAGGCATGAAACCAAAGGCACAAACTCCAAAAAGGGATCCAATTAAGGTTCCTTTGAAAATAGGGTCCCAAGACCTTTGGGGGACAAAGACACCCTAGGAGGCGTCTTAGTCCCGACCCAAAAATCAAGTACACACAACTAGAATCATTAAATTATCATTTACCCTTTGATGTTTTTTGGGATTAGCCATAAACAGATATAATTTATTAGGATTTTGGATGAAAAATAGGACCAATTAAGACATAAATAAGGATAAATAAAGCAAGGTAGGCCCAAACAAGTGTGAAAATGTAAGGGTATGCATTTTCCTATGCTACATTTAGCCCCCACTTTAGTGAGAGGATGAAATTGCTTCAAAATCACACTAAAGTAGCCAACCACACAATCAAAAGGGGTTCAAATTTACAAATGTTAGTAAGATAGGATGACTATAATCAAGAGGGTGGCCAAGCCCCTAGGAATAAGATCCTATGACACAAGAACATAATCACAAAGGAACACACATGCAGATGATATATGAATCCATAACTAGATCGCCAACATACACCATCAAAGACAAAAAAGGAAAAAAAGGATAAAAAGAAAAATGCTACGAATCAAGCTTCAATTGGCCATCCAACATGTTGTGGACCAGGTCTAGGTCATGTTGGATGTTGTGGTTGTGTTGTTGATATGTGGTTGTCATTGATGTCAACACTATTAGCATTGATGTATTGAAGGTTGTATATATCGGGGATATTGAGAAAATTGTTAAAGAAAGTGTTGCAAGTTGCTAGTGGAACAGTGAAGGTCATGAAGGTGTCTTGCTTAGTACATTGATGATAAATCATTGTGGACTAAAGGGTTTACTTCTAAGAGTATCTAGTTTATCCACCAGAAGTTTTAGAGGTCTGCGTGAAGTTTTGATTGTGTTATGAATAGTTGTGTTTTGACATTTTTTTGTGGTTTCAGTTAGTATTCCTAAGTGAATTTGATGTGATTCTAGTAATTTTAGTTGTTGCGGATGTTTCTCTATTGGTTCTTGTTGATTTTTGATGCTTCTAGATCATTCTCTATCTTTTTGTCATGTCTGCATTGATCAGTGTGTTTGTGGTCAAAGATTTTTCTCATGTGTGTTTGGGTTTTCATGTTCTTGGATGACATGGTGGTTGTAATGTGTTGTGGATCCTTGGAGATTAAAATTTGAATGTTTGGCACACTTGAGGATGTTGTTTTGGGCCACAACATAATATTGTCCGACGGTGTTTGATTTGCATTAAAAATTTAATTGTAAATTAGGGACGACATTGCATATATGTTTTATATTTTCATATTTCTTTTGGTTGACAAAGTTGTTGATGAAATTCATCTTGTAGATATATGAGTGATTATTTGAGAAAAGTGTAGTGTGTGCATAAGTGTGTGAGAGAAGAGGAAGAGAAAATGTGTGAATAATGATCTAATCATTTGATTCCATAGTAGAGTGTGAAGAAGTTTGAGCAAAGTGTGAAGGAGTATTTATGTGCTTAACTAGAATTGTAATCAAGCTTTTGGAGAAGCTATTTTCTCAGTTCATACCCTTTAGATCTAATCCATATTTCTCTTCTTTGGGAAGTGAGCCCTCTTGTATTTGAGCAGTGAGCTCTAGGCAGTGTGCCTAAATGTATGTGCATTCCCATTATTCTTCTCTATACTTTTAACAAGGTATAATATTGTGGACTAACATCCACCGTGGTTTTTCCCTTAACAGGGTTTCCATGTAAATATCTTGGTGTTCTTTGTGTTTCTAATGTGTTGATTATTTATGGTTTATTGTTTATGCATCGAATCTGAGATTAAGTTAAGTTTGAAAAGTTTAAATAATCTGTGACAATTGATTAACCCCCCATTTCAGTTGTTTGTCCTTGTTTTTTCAACAATTGGTATCAGAGCAGGTTCCTCTAAAGAATTTTAAAAGCTTGAGGTGATCTGAGATGGCATCATACAAGAAGGACAACCCTAGATTCAATGGAACAAACTACTCTCTATGGAAAGCCAAAATGGAGTGTCATTTGAGGTGCATTGGTGAACCCTTCTAGAAAATTACAAAGAACAGTTATACTATTCCTCAGAATGGTCCTTCCACTTCTGATGAGATTAAAGAAGTTGAGACTAATATCAGGGCTATTGAAACTTTTTTGAGTGCTCTAACGGATTCGGAAATGACAAATGTGATAGGTTTGAAGACAACTCATGAGATTTGGACAAAGCTGAAGACTTTGTATGAAGGAGATGTACATGTGAAGGTCGCTAAGCTATAGAGTTTGAAAGGAAAGTATGAAAATTTGAAGATGGGTGAAGATGAAAATATTCCTTCTTTTATGCCAGGAGTAAATGAAATTGTGATGGGTATTAGATGTGCCGGTGATATTTTGGATTAACAAGAAATTGTAGCTAAAGTGCTCAAATCATTGCCTCCCTCTTACAAGTCAAAGGCTCATTCTATTGAAGAGTTCAGATCAGTAACAAATGTGACAAGGGATATGCTGATTGGTAAACTTGCTGCCTTTGAGTTAAGTGAATTTGGTGATTTTTCCCCTAAGACTGAATCTGTGTTTAAGGCTTTTGTATCCAGAAGAAACATGCAAAGATATGATCTAGGAGAAAGTTCTAGAAAAAAATTCAATTATGAGGAAGAGATGAAACAACTTGAAGAAGAAGAAAGAGAGGTTGAAGAGCTGGAAGCATTGACTGTGAAGAAAGAAGGCAGAGGACAAGGTAAGTATAAAGGAAAGTTTCCCATTAAATGTTTCTCTTGCAGTAAAATAGGTCATTTTTCTTCAAGGTGTCCTGAAAGAGTTCCTAGGTCTAAGGCTTACAAACCTAGATTTCAAAAGAAGTGTTATTTTGATGAAGAAGGTTGATGAAGAATCTGATAAAGAAAATAGAAATGAAGATGAATGGGTTTTCATTTCTATCAAGGAAAATGGTCTGGTGGCTACTAAATTTGCTAAAGTTGAGAAATATCTTGTAGCCCGAATTGAAGAAAATGATGAGTGGGTTATTGATAGTGGATGCTCACATCATATGACTAGTGACAAAAGAAAATTTGTGACTCTAGAGAAATATGATGGTGGAGTTGTAAGATTCAGAGATAACAATGTTGGTGTGATATGTGGCAGAGGATCTATTTGTCTTGGTGGTAAACATAACACTGATGATGTCCTTTATGTTGAAGGCTTAAAGCATAACCTGTTGAGTGTTGGATAGATGGTGGACAAGGGTTATGATCTTTAGTTCAAAGATGGAAGATGCAGGATACTTGGAAGCTCTGGAAATATGATTGCTTCAGGTACAAAAACAAGAGGTAATATTTTTCACCTGAGTGTTGGTAATGTAAGTTGTTTAATTTCTCAAGTAGATGAAAGTTGGTTATGGCATAGGAGGCTCTGTCATGTGAATTTTGATAACATTGTCAAGGTAAGCTCCATTCAAGCAGTAAGAGATCTACCTAAGCTAGTGAAGCCTGCTAATACAATATGCAAGGAATTTCAGATGGGTAAATAGACTAGAGTTTCCTCTTAGAGTAAAAATTATCATTCTAATGGAATATTGGAGCTGGTGCATACTGATCTATGTGGTCCCTCCAAAATTATAAGTCTATAATGAGAAAGGTATTTTATGATGCTTATTGATGGTTACTCTAGGATGATATGGGTTGTTTTCTTAAGAGAAAATTTTGAAGCATTAGAGAAGTTCAAAATTTTTAAAGCTATGGCAGAGAATGAGATAGGTCTAAAGATAAAGTGCTTAAGGTTGGATAGAGGTGGTGAGTTCACCTCCAAGGAGTTCAATTCTTTTTGTTAAGAGCATGGGATCAAAAGACAGTTACCTGCTCCCCGAACCCCTCAATGGAATGGATTTGTTGAGAGAAAGAAAATAAATTTTTTGGATGCTGCTAGAACAATGATGATTGAAGGAAATGTGCCTCACATCTATTGGAGAGAAGTTGTAAACATTGTTGTGTACTCTTTAGATTGAGTAAATGTTAATGGTATTCCTGGTAAGACTCCTTTTGAGTTATGGTCTGGTTATAAGCCTATTGTTAAATATTTCAAGATTTTTGGAAGCAAGTGCTACATTAAGAGAGATGACATAGGAAAGTTTGATGAAAGGAGTGATGAAGGAATCTTTCTAGGTTACTCTACCAAGAGCAAGGCTTACCAGTGCTATAATAGAAGATTGAGAAAAATGGTTGAAAGTGCAAATGTTAGAGTTGATGAGGACTCTACTAGATCATCTAGATACTGTGGATATGATTAAGATGACCAACAAGATAGTTTAGACAAAGGGAAGAATGCCTAGACACAGAATCAAGTTCAAGTTGTTCTAGTAAATCAAGAAATTCAAGGAGAGACAAGTGGAAGTGCAAAAGTAAGAATAGAAGAACCAAAAGTGCGAGTGAATCCTAAAACTATGAGGTATGTGAGATTGAATCATTCAAAGAATCAAATTATAGGAGACAAGAATAAAGGTGTGCAAAATAGAAGAAGGATTGCAGAAGAGTATTGCCTAATTTCCAAAACTGAGCCTAAAATTGTCAATGAAGCTTGCAATGATGAATACTGGATGGAAGCTATGAAGGAAGAACTGATGCAGATTGAAAAGAATGATACATGGATTCTTGTTCTCAGACCTAAAGATAAAAATGTGATTGGTACTAAATGGGTCTTTCAAAATAAGCTAAATGAACAAGGTGAAGTGGTCTAGAATAAATCAAGACTGGTATGTAAAGGGTATTCACAAATGGAAGGTATTGATTTTGAAGAAACCTTTTCCCGTGTTACCAAAATTGAAGTTGTAAGATTATTTCTTGCTTATGCTGCATATAAGAACTATAAAGTCTATCAAATGGATGTGAAGTCAACTTTTCTTAATGGTGAGTTAGAAGAAGTATATGTTGAACAGCTGGATGGATTTCAACTAACTAAGAAGGAATACATGGTTTTCCAATTGAAGAAAGCTCTACATGGGCTCAAGCAAGCTCCTAGAGCCTGGTATGCTAGACTAGATAAATACTTACTGAATCTTGGATTCAATAAAGGTATTGTTGACAACAACTTGTATTTAAAGATGGATCATGATAAAGAGTTGATTATTGAAGTCTTTGTTGATGAAATTATTTTTGGAGGAGATGATTATTTATGTATGAAGTTTGCTGATGAAATGAAAGTGAATTTGAAATGAGTATGATTGGAGAGATGAAATTCTTTCTGGGATTGCAAGTCACTCAGTTAGACAATGGGATTTTAATATCTCAGTCCAAATATGTGAGAGAGTTACTGAAGAAGTTTGGCATGGAAGACTCAAAGCCTATTGGTACACCCATGGTAACCAAATGCAAGTTAACACAAAATGATGATTCTCCTAAGGAAAATCAAACAAGATATAGGTCAATGATTGGTGGATTGCTCTACTTAACTCAGACTAGAGTAGACATCATGAATGTTGTATGTATGGCTGTTAGATTTCAGGCTGATCCAAAAGAATCTCATGTGACTATTGTAAAGAGAATCTTTAGATATCTAAAAGGAACAATTGATTTTGGGCTTTGGTATCTTAAAGATGATGATCTTACATTGAGTGCATATACTGATGCAGATTGGGCAGGAGATGTAGATGACAGGAAAAGTACTAGTGGTGGTGCTTTCTTCCTAGGGAAGAAGTTAGTGTCTTGGTTGAGCAAAAAGCAAATTTCCATTTCCCTATCTACTATTGAGGTAGAGTATATTGTTGTTGCAAGTAATTATACTCAAGTGATGTGGATGAAACAAATGTTGAAAGATATCAGAGTAGTATATGATGCACCTATTGCCATATACTATGACAAATCAAGTGCAATAAACATATCGAAGAATCCATTGCTACACTCTAAGACCAAGCATGTATCAATCAAGTTTCACTTTTTGAGGGAGAAAGTGAATGAGAAAGAAGCTAGATTGGAGTATGTGCCTACCAAAGAATAGGTTGCAGACATTTTCACCAAGCCGTTGTTGAAGGATAATTTTGAGTATCTCAGAGGGATGTTAGGGGTGATTACCCCTCCTAATATGAACTAGAGATACATTTACTTGCATCAATATGTATGCTTCAAAGCTATATTCTGATCCAGATTGATGTTTCCATGGTTGAGACTCAGGGGGAGTAGTCATATGTGCAGATATGTGGTTTAGAGCTTGTATGTGGGAAGATAATGTTTATATTTTCCATTGATGTCAAAGAGGGAGAAGAGTCATGTGAAAAAATGTGAATTATCTGGGGCGAAGATCCTTGTGGGGTGAAGTTCATGTAGAAGAAGTTGAGGAAGAAGAGTCATTATCTAAGGTGGAGTAAGTGTTGATTGAGAGTTCTGTTGATGGTGTTTTTCACATCATGTGTTGCCATCAATGTCAAAGGGGGATATTGTTGGATGTTGTGGTTGTGTTGCTGATATGTGGTTGTCATTGATGTAAACACTATTAAAATTGATGTATTGAAGGTTGTATATGTCAGGGACATTGAGAAAATTGTTAAAGAAGGAGTTGCAGGTTGCCAGTGGAACAATGAAGGTCATGAAGGTGTCTTGCTCAGTACGTTGATGATCAATCATTGTGGAATAAAGGGTTTATTTCTGAGAGTATCTAGTTTATCCACCAGAAGTTTTAGAGGTCTGCATGAAGTTTTGATCGTGTTATGAATAGTTGTGTTCTAACAGGTTTTTTGTGGTTTCAATTAGTATTCCTAAGTGAAGTTGATTTGATTCTAGTAATTTTAGTTTTTGTGGATGTTTCTCTATTGATTCTTGTTGCTTGTGGATTCTTCTATATCATTCTCTATCTTTGTGGCATGTCTGCGTTGATCAGTGTGTTTTTGGTCAAAGATTTTTCTCATGTGTGTTTGGGTTTCATGTTCTTGGCCGACATGGTGGTTGTAATGTGTTGTGGATCCTTGAAGATTAAAATTTGAATGTTTGGCATGCTTGAGGATGGTGTTTTGGGCCACAACATAATATTTATCGATGGTGTTTGATTCGCATTAAAAATTTAATTGTAAATTAGGGTTGACATTGCATATATGTTTTATATTTTCATTTTTTTTTTGCTGATGAATTTGTTGATGAAATTCATCTTATGGATATATAAGAGTGATTGTTTGAGAAAAGTGTAGTGTGTGCATAAGTGTGTGAGAGAAGAGGAAGAGAAAATGTGTGAATAATGATCTAATCATTAGATTGCAGAGATGAGTGTTTAGAAGTTTGAGCGAAGTGTGAAGGAGTATTTTTGTGCTTAACTAGAACTATAATCAGGCTTTTGGAGAAGTTATTTTCTCAGTTCATACCCTGTATATCTAATTTGTATTTCTCTTCTTTGGGTAGTGAGCCCTCTTGTATTTGAGTAGTGAGCTCTAGGCAGTGTTCCTAAATGCATGTGCATTCCCATTATTCTTCTCTATACTTTTAATAGGGTATAATATTACGGACTAACATCCACCGTGGTTTTTCTCCTAAAAGGGTTTCCATGTAAAAATATTGGTGTTCTTTGTGTTTCTGATGTGTTGATTGTTTATGGTTTATTGTTCATGCATTAGATCTAAGATTAAGTTAAGTTTGAAAAGTTTAAATAATTTGTGACAACTGATTCACCCCCCCTTCTCAGTTGTTTGTCCAAAAAGGTTTACAAGTGGAATGCACTATCCACTATGCAAACAAAATGCATGCTCACAAGGGATAGTGAAGCTAGTTGTCCACTAGGTGAGCGCAAGGAGATCCGTATCAAAGGCATATCCCCATGACTATGATAAGGACAAAAATAAAATACATGCTCACAAGGGCTAATGAAGCTAGTTGTTCACTAGGTGAGCCCCAAGGAACCATATCAAAGCCATACCTCCATGACTTTAATAAGGTACAAAAAGAAAATGCAACAAGAAAGAGGGATGTTCGAAGGTATTTTTCTTAGTTCGTGCAAGGCCTCTTCTTAGGGAGCATTGTGCTTAACATCTCCAAGAGAAGACAAATGCAAGGCCTCATCTTAGGGAACATTGTACTTAATGTTTCCAAGAAAGGACAGGTGCAAGGTCTCATCTTAGGGAACATTGTACTTAATGTTTCCAAGAGAGGAAAAGTCAAAGAAATATCAAACTCTTGGAGGAAATCAAACCCAATGACACCACCAAGAAAGGAACACATCGCAAGAAGAAAGAAAATCACACAATTAAACATGAGCATCAAAATATGCCCCCACTTTAAATCGGTTGCTAACATCATTACTGTGAGCAATTTATTTAAAGTAGAAGAAGACATGAGAGCTTACTCAGAAATCCCTATGCCAAGTCATATGTTTCCAATAAGCTACATCATGATAAGGGAAGGGATTTCCCCCAAAATGCATAACTTAGTACATCACATGTGAGCCAACTTAAGGCATGCCATCCACATCCCAAGCTTACTTGTACATATACATGGAAGCCAGTCAACTAGCCATAAGAGAAAACGACAAGTGACATATGAGGAGAAGGCTACCTAACCCCTTGGCCCCACTTAGTGCAGGACAAGGTGAGCCAAAATTATTGATGAGAAACATGCTCATGTAAATATCAATATCAATTAGAAGAATTAGGTTCTCCCACATAAGGAAGAGTACCAAACTCCTTAAGATGTTATATTTTACTACTCAAAGCCTTACATTCATTAGTAGAATGACCATGAACTCTATAATATGCAAAAAATGAACTCCTATAGTAGAATTTTTTTTGTGTTCTTGGAGGGAGGGATATCAAACAATCTCGAAGGAGTCTCAACAAGATACTCTCTTGATCAAAAGTAGAGGATGTTTCGTTATTGTGTGACAAAGATAATTTTGTTTAGGAGATGATATCATACTTACACAAGACCCTTTAGATTATGAGATTTTGTTCTCTCCTATATAGGAAGGTGTAAAATCGAAAGAATTGAAATCATTAGTATTTTGTGAGATTGAAATTGATGGTAAGCAAAGATTTATTTGTTTGTTTCATTTCTTTCAAAGGATAATAATCAAGACCACTAGTGTCTATCAATTCAAGATGCACTATTATTAAAGTTGGTTTAGGGGAATCCTTTATGAGAGTGTTGATATTGAGTGAAGGTCTGTTTGATGAGTTGATTTCTACAAAAGGACAATAACCAAGACAATGGGTTGTTTCTTATGTATTAGGCTTTATAGGGACACATATACCTTTTTCTATAGCACCACATCCTTTTCCACTATATCCAATTTATTTCATAAGTTCGTAACCTTTTCCATAAATATTTTTCATTTCTTTAGGATTTGGTGATTGTTGTTAGTCACTTTCACCAAATTTTGTTGCATAATTTTCTTTTTCTTCTAAAGCGGTTGAGGTGGATGCTTTCGAAGGGTCTTCTAAATGTTGTGTTGAAATTACCGCTCTTTCTTTTCCCTTTTTTGAATCTTTGTTTATGATCTTGTATTCTCCCATGAATGTTGGTTCGAAGTCTAAGGAACCCCAATCATCTTCTAATAGCTTTGTAATTTCCTCAACATGTTTTTCTTTGTCCTTCTATTGCACGAGTTCTACTTGCATAGTTGGTGTCAATGTTTTCAAAAGGGTTCTCTTTACCTTTCTAAATGTTCAGACAATTGTATGATTCGGGATAGGCTTTAATTATATAAATTTTGTTTTTATAGAAATATTCCATGATACATTGAAGGGTAGAGGGAACAACATGCATCTCATAAATCCATGGTCTTCCTGGAAGAAGATTGTATGAAAGATCATTGAGCATAACATGGATTGGGGTTTGTAATGTAACTTTGTCAACTTTAGTAGGTAATGTGATCACCCCAAGTGGTCATTTTCCCATGTTAGCAAAGCCACTAATAGATAAAGAAGCAGGTTGGATTTTTTATTTATCAACACCAAGTTTATCCAAAAGGTTTGCACTACACACATTTAAGGTTGACCCATTTTCAACAAGGGTTTGCTTTATCCCTATTCTATTGTATTGACCTATGATCATGAAAGCATCATTTTTTTTTTTCACTTCCAAAGGAGGGAGCTCACTCTAGTGGAAAACAATGTTAACATTTATTCCTTGAATCAGGGTTGCTATGTCATTTGGTTGTGCATTAGAAGGGATAGGGACTTGTTGTAAAGCATTTTGAATCATGTTATGGTAATGAGGGGAGGCTTGAATAAGGTCCCATAATGATATCTTACCAGGAGTATTCTTTAGTTGTTCGACAAGATCATACTCCTTTTCGTGAGGAGGATATGGTAAGATAGGGTTGGGTAGGATAGGATTAGGTAATGGGAGGGATATTGAAAGTGTTTTTCTTGGTTGTGGATCATTCCTAGTGCTGTATGTATGATAAATAGTATTGTAACTCAGTTGATGTGCAACATTCTTCTTAGGTGGTTCAAGGATGAGGACAGGTTAATTTCTAGTTTCTTGTTTTTGTGAAGGTAGATAAATGATAAGTTTAGGCTCAAGAGAGTACTTCAAGGGGTATCTAATGTGCATAACCTCAAAAGACTTATCCTTATTTTCATGATCTCTTAGTGAAGGGGAGTCTAATGTCACTTCATCATCTTCATCTAAGGAATTATTGTTGGCAATGTTCTTATTTTCTTCTACCACGATATCCTCCCTGAGAGGAGAGTGTTTAGGAGAACTACAAACCAACTGTTCTTGACATTCAAGGATTATATTTTATAAAATGACTTCATCGCAAGTATGGGAATGATCAATGGTTAAATTGTCTTGCTCAATAAGGGTTTCCCTAGGTGAAGGGAGACAACTAAGATTATCATGACCTTCATTAATCAAGGCATCATCTTTGCAACTAGGAGAGGAATAAATGTGATTGTCATGTTTATCTATGTTTTCATCCTCTCTCACTAGGTCATTTTCACAAGCAAGGGGAGAATGGAAGCTAGGTAAGGTGATGTTTAGAAATATGTCTATGATCTCATTCTCTTGTGCTATAGTGTCTTCAAAAGGGGATGAGGAGAAGGGCAGGCAAGACTTCCATGATTCTCAATGATTGTATCTTCTTTCACCAAGATACATTTTTCACTAACAAGCGAGGTATCAGGAGAGGAAAAATCATGATCACCATGGTTATCTATGCTTGTGTTCTCTTCTATCACATCATTTCCACAAATAGGAGAGATAAGAGGGGGGATAGGTTTAAGGCAAGCATCAAAATTTTCACTCTCTTGTGCTAAGAGACTCTCATAAGTATGGAATGTATTGAATGAATGAATAATATGCTTATTGACTAATTTTTTCTTTGCAAACTTGGAAAGGATACATACTAACATTTTTGAAAATTAATCTATGCAAACTCAAAATGCAATGTGAAGGCCTAAAATGAAATGTGTAGATACAATTTTTAGATTTCAAACAAGGTAATCTACTGATTACACTATGCAATGAAATGTTGTGAATGGAAATTTGGAATGAAACAATGCATGAAATGAACCAATTTAAGCGAGATTTAGTAAAATGCATGAAACAAAAGATCAACCCATTGAAACAGATAACCAATGGTAGAAAACAGAAGTACAGAAAAGCTTATTTAAACTCTGAAAAACTAGAACTTCAAAATCAATGTTTCTATAGGGACCTGAATGCCTTGTTCATTACACCCACAACCTTTATGCCCATAGCCATATTTAGAGACAAGTTTAAAACCATGGCCATAATGTGTCTACAACTATTGAGAAGGAGGAGGATCTTCATAGAGAGAATTATTCCAACAATGGGGATTATACTCTTCTACGGGATCACCGCCAGCCTTCTTGATAGTATTTCCAACATTAACCTCTTTAGTAGAAGTGTGATCATCTTCCTTAGAAGAGGGAGGATCAACATTAAGAACATTACAATTTGTGTTCACATTATCCCATGATACAGAAGAATAACCATCTTTGATAACAGGTTTGGATGATGCTATCAGAGGGTCTAAGTGGATCAGGTCAACTTAATATTCCCTAATAAAGGATTCTATAAATTCTAAAGAACCCCAATCATCACCAAGACATGCATTCTCTTGAGAAGAGGTAGAAGGTGTAGATTTAAGATTTCTTTCAAAAAAATCTTCTTCAGAGACATCTACCTCAAGTGTATCTTTTATAATAGATGTTGTTGGAGTAGACATCAAGACATTGGAAGACACTGAAGGGATAAGAGTAGGCACAACCGAAGCCTGACCAACAGCTATCATTTCACATAAGTATATAGCATCGGGGTAAAACCTGATTGTGATTACTTGATTGTTATAGATGAACTTAGCAGATTTATGCAAGGTGGAAGGGACCACACCCATAGTGTGAATCCATAGTCTACCGAGGAGAAGATTATATGGTAACTTTGGTGACATAACATATACAAGGGTGGGTATAGTAACGGGTCCAAGCCACAAAGGTAATACTATCATGCCCAGGGCTGTCACCTAACATTATTGAACCCATGAATGACAATAGAAGAAGTTGCAAGTGAAGATGAATAAATTTTAATTTTAGGCAACAAATCAATGCTACATATAATGAGCGCCAAACTAGTGTCAATCATAGTACATCTAATGTCGATTCTATTAATGTTGACTATAATCATTAGAGGTTCTGCTTGATCTTTTACTTCCAGGGGAGAGATTTCTTGTGGATAGAACATAAAATTCAACGAATCCACACAAATATGAGCTATCAACGCATTAACATCTGTCAGCCTAGTAGAAGAAGGAAAGAGGATATGTTGGAAGGCTTCTTGAAGCATACCTTGATAAATTGGAGTAGACTGAAGCAAGTCCCACAATGAGATCTTAGTCAGAGTAACATGGAGTTGCTCGACAAGATCGTAATCACCATATGCTTTAGTTGTGGGTTTAGGTGATGAAGGAAGAATTGGTTAAGAAGGTGGTAAAGAAGTAGGTTGACTAACATTTAATTTATTCTTTCTACTATTATAAGTATGGGCTACCTCTCTATAAGGGGGAGCCTTGGAAAGATTAGGAGAATGACTATTAAATGGAACACCATTAATAAAACATACTCTTTTAGGAGAAGGACTAGCTATAGTCAAATAAATAACTAGTCTCTTAGGCCTTTTAGGGGTGGTAGAAACATAGATGATATTTATGAATTCCCTACAACTTATAGAGGAATCATTTGAAGAAATATGCTCAACATCTATCCTTGAAGGATCTAATGTGAGAGGAGCTTCATCATTCACTAATGCATCATCTCTAGAAGAGAGTGCATTGGAATAGAGACAAGATTCATCATTCACTAATGCATCATCTCTAGAAGAAGGTGCATTATAATGAAGAGAGGGTAGAGTAATGTTAAGGAAGGTATTAATGATTTCATCTTCTTGCAAAAAAATATCCTCCAAAGTAGGGGGAATTTCATGAGAAGGATCAAACATACTGAGTGACATGGGTAAAGCCAAGTCACCATCACATGCATGGAATGGGACATCATTAACACTTTGAATAAAATTAGAAATTGAACTGATAAAATAAGATGTTAAATTCATTTTGAAAATAATAACTCAAATATAATAAAAAATTCCTAAACAACAAATGCATCACTTTGACAGTATGAAATGGGGAAGGTGCTTTCACGTCGGGTTCACCAAAATGTAGAGAAGGGGGATTTTCTACTCACAAGTCTCTTTATTCTCAAGAGAATCCTAGGGAGCGAAATGCTCTAAGCTAACTCAAGGAATAGAGTGAGAGTTTCAAAATTAGAATGAGTAGGTCACAAAGGTTTTCTGGACAAACTGACAAGCTCTTGGCCAATGAATAGAAGCATGGAACAAGGATGCTAGCACAACGTGCTAGAGTCCTAGAGTCATGCTCGCTTCTCGTACAGACCATAAACTAAGAATATCAAAAAAAATAGTAAAGTGACTACTAACAACCTAATTACTAAGAACTTCTAGAATACGAGAAAATAACAAAAAGTAATAAAACTAAAATAAGGTAAAGTAAATCATAAGACTAAAGAGGCTAAAGAAAGTTCTCACAACAATACATGTAATGAAGCCTCCAGCAAAGAAATGTATTCAATAACTGCACACATAATACTAAGGAAAATGTTGGGTTTGTTTAAGGGTTTTCCTTAGTCAAACTCTCATTTCGGTGTTCCCACCTCCACGGACAGACAAATAGATACATAGAGAGATAACAAACAAAAATGAAATGAACACAAGAGTGATAAAAGCAAACCCCACTCAAGGAGGAGAACCTGTATCACAAGGTATTGATGTAATAGATAGGGGATGTGAGAAATCCCAAGATGCTCAAAGATAGAAGGCACAAGATAGATATCACCTACAAGAGTTGAGGAAGCCAAAGAGAGAGAGACAAAGTTGTGATCCAAAAGAGTTGCAAAGAGTGTTGTAAGAACTTGAGAGGTTGAGGTTATTGTAGAAAGCTGTAGAGAGCTATGCAAGTTTGAAAGAGTGAGAAGAGAATTCCCAAAAAAGGAGAAGATAGTTCAAGATAGAACCCAAGAAGACCAAATAGATTGAAAATATCACTTTTAAAGTGAGAGGAGGGAAAATAATCTTCTAGAGCTATTACAAGGCATCTCGGGCTGTTACCATTGCCAAAAGGGTTTGACAAGTGGCAAGGCACACGAAGGCAATCATTTGAATGTTGAAATATCATAGAATTCTAGCACGATAGGAAAACATCCATGCAGCACGCTAGTGTCCAAACACATCATGCAACAAAACGATGAGAATAAGAAAAGCACAAGGGTTGGTGTAAAGATGACGCAAAAGTGTAGCTATTGAAAAGGGGTCCTGAGCATCTTGAGAAGGGAAAAAGGTTGATGCAGTGGCTAAAATGAGCCTACACAAATTCTAAGGGAGTGGACACTAAATCAGATGCAAGAATGTATGTGAAATTACAAGGGGTGCAATTTTACAACATTACAATAACATAAAAATAATAGAAACACTTATGAAAAAATCATAATATAGTTCTTTCTTGTAACACTCAAGATCATCAAGAGAGGTATATCCTTGGACAAAAACACATTTATCAATCTATAGCATAACAAAAGTAGTATATATCAATTATCTTTAAATACACAATTATATCAATTAATATAAGAAAATGATAATTAAATATATACATTCATACTCATATTTGTGTTAGACACATTGAGGATGGAACAATTTTAACAATATTGACATCTATTTTTTCTCGTAAACCAAGAGGAGTTACAATTAAACTCATTAGCTTAAAAAATAATGGAAATAACTAAGAAACTTAAGTACACATAAATAATAACATTATATTTTGTAAAATAGATAGTTAAAACATGTTATAATGTACCTTAGTGAAACCAATGTCACAATTGACACTATCAACAAGCATGTTGGATAGTGTTGGTGGGATGGTTGATTACATACCACCTTGTGATATTAGACCCTAAAGTATATAATAAATGTACATTATTAATTCAGTTTTACAATTAAAAATTAATTTACATGTTGAATTTCTATATATAAAATATATAATATCATATAAATTTGTATTTAAATTCTAAAATAGGTCATAATTGATCACCATACAACCCATCTCACCATCTTGTACTATGCAATCACACTTTATGATCCCAATTCATCTATAGTGATATTCAGTGCACTCATGGGAGGTGACATCCTCTATACATTATGGATCACAAACTCATCCAAAGAAAAAATGATAACTATAACATAGGTCACAAGTAGGTGCACTAGAACTTGATAGTCTTTTTTCCTAATCATTTGTTAAGCCATAAGGCTAGGAAATATACATGTCATGTGATGCAAGAGCATCCAGCAGTGTAGGGCCATCTTGCATCACCCAAAAAATTTGTTTTCTTTATATTCTTTAGTTGTTATGAGTCCCATGATGGCACTTAAGGGGCATAAGACTGTCAGGGATCAAAAATAGCAAAAAATGAGCACTTACTATTTTTAGTAAGTCAACCAAAACAAGCTCGTATGGACATTAAAATTTACCCCAAGGAGCAGAGCTTAAAACCATTTTTGGTCGCCAAAGAATCACCTCAATACCCTACATGGTTTGAGAGAAATTAAAGTTTGTCTTGGGAAATTTATCAAATACAGCTTCAAATTCAGATATAAAACTTTAGAGGCCCCGAAACAGCTCAAAAAATTGATGAACCAACCTATGGTGGGCTCACATGTTGTAGAGCTTGTTGAGATCTTTTCAACGATATGCAATAATAGAAAATTGGACACCCAGATCAAAAGTTATGGCCCCTTGAAGTTAGTCCTCTAAAAAGTGAATTTCATAAAAATTTCTTCCTAGGCCATAAATCAAACGACATGACTTTTGGCACCAAAACAAAAAAGGGGAAATTTGATCTTTCTAGAACATTATAGGGCGATTATTGGGGAAACTAAAAATGGTTAAGTGGGGGTTATAGGAGGTGGTCGTGATGGTGCAGATTGTGGCTCTAAATAGTAGATTTTCATTTCTGAGTTGATCTTGTTGTAATGAATCAAGCCCATGAGGCTGTAGCATGTAATTTTTGAATCTATAATTTCATTATCTAAACATAATTGAAAGTGGGTTATTTTTCTATCTCGCATCTTCTGTGTTGGTATTTGTTATTGTGATTTCCATGGGTTTGGGTGGTGTGGCCCTCATCAAGTGGTATCAGAGTAGGAGTTCCTGAGTCTGTAATAGAGCACTGAACATGATGCAGTTGCAGCAGGACCTGTGAGTGTGGGTTAAGTTGAAGATTCCTCCAAGACTTGCCCACTATGGCAGAGGTAGAGGTCGAGGTGGTGGAGGAAGAGACCCACCTAGAGATGAAATTAGAGCCCTTAGAAGGAAATTAGAAACCTTGCAACAAGAGGTTCGAAGAAGAGATGTGCAACGAGACAGAGATGATAGTGAAGATGAAATAAAAGAGGAAATGGAAGAGGAAGAGTGGGATCCAATGGATCCTGGAGAAAGAAGATTGTTGCGAGTGATCTCAAGCATTGGGAAGAGACCTAAAATGGTGGTTTCAACTTTTAGTGGAAATCTGAATCCTGAAGAATTGATCGATTGGATCAATGACATGGAGGAATTTTTAGAGTTTGAGGAGATTGAAGATCCTCATAGAGTGAGGTTTGAAAAGAAATAATTGAAAGGTCACACCAATATATGGTGGAAAGAGATCCAATTAGAAAGATGAAGATAAGAGAAAGATAAAATTTCCAGATGGAACAAAATGGTGTCAAAATTGAAGAAAAAATTTATTCTGGTTGATTACAAATTGGAGTTGCTCAAGAAGATGCAAAACTTGAGGCAAGGGACAAGGACGGTGAAAGAATACATAGAGGAATTTCACAAGGTCCTCATTCAGACAAGACATTCTAAGGTGAATAAAGCGAAAGTTTCTCATTATATTAACGGGTTGAAGCCAAACATACAGGAAGAATTGACACTGGTAAGAATGACCACCATTGAGGATGCTTATCAGTTTTCTCTAAAGGTTGAAGAATGACTAAACAAGAGATTTGAGAAAAAACAACGAGGTGGAGGTCGTCGAGGAAAGACCAGAGGATGGTCGTATGGAGGTTGAAATGAAGATCAAAAGAAGGGTGAAGGCTCCACTAGCAACCATAACCAGAAGGGAGATAACACCTACTGTCCTCGTGATCAGAATAATGGAGACCAAAGAGGAAGAGGAAGATTTGGACGAGGACTAGGAAGACCAGGCTTTTGAGGAACTTGTTTCCAGTGTGGAGAAGAAGGAAATAGAACCTATGAGTGTCCTCAACATTAAGGAAGGACAAATAGAAGACCTGAGGGTAATGCACGAGTTGCACATGTAGATGAAGATGTTGATTTTTCACATTCTGAGGATGCAGAAAGAGGAGAGGTTCTTGTTACTAGAAGAGTCTTGCTGAATGAGAAGGAACCAACTCAAAGGAAGAATTTTTTTCACACTAGATGTAAGTGTCAAGGTAAAGTTTGCAATGTTATTATTGATGGAGGTAGTACTGATAACCTTATTTCAAAAGAAATTGTTAGTAAGTTGCGGTTGGAGAGAAGAATGCATTTGAATCCATACTGGATTGCTTGGTTGTAGAAGGACCATAAATCCTTGGTAAATCAACAATGTTTGGTAAAGTTCAAATTTGGAAATTACCATGATGAGGTATTGTGTGATATTATGCCTATGGATTTTTGTCATGCGTTGTTAGGTAGACTGTGGCAGTTTGATCCGCGAACAGTACATGATGGACATGCGAACACCTATTCTTTGACAAAGGATGGGGTTCGTCATAAGTTGAAGCCCTTGAAAGAGGGAGAAGAAAAGGTATGCACCTAGAAGGTATGAAGCATGAGCATATGTGTTTTGCATTGATCCCTAGAGTTGATAAAGAAGATACTACTAAGGTACTTGTAGAGGTTTCAGATTTGTTCAATGAGTTTCAAGCTATTATTTCTGATAACGTACCTAAAGGTTTTCCTCTAGTGAGAAATATTAGTCATCACATGGACTTGATTCCTGGAGCCAGTTTTCTGAATAAGGTAGCTCATCGTATGACTCCAGTAGAGAATGGAGAGTTGAGCAGACAAGTGTAAGAGTTGTTGTAGAAGGGATTGATCAAAGAGAGTTTGAGTCCATGTGCAGTACATGTAGTACTAGCACCAAAGAAGGATGAGGAATGGCAGATATGTATAGATTCTAGAGCCATCAACAAGATCACCATCAAGTATAGATTTCCCTTGTCGAGAATGGATGACATTATGGATTGTTTAAGTGGAGTTGAGTACTTCATGAAGATAGATCTGAAGAGTGGACATCACCAGATTTGGATTAGAGAATGAGATTAATGGAAGATAGTCTTCAAAACCAAGGAGGGCTTGTACGAGTGGTTAGTCATGCATTTTTAGATAACTAATGCACCACACACCTTTATGCAGCTTATGAATGAGGTATTGAAATAATTTCTAGGAAAATTTGTTATTGTTTATTTGGATGATATTTTGATTTTCAGTAAGACATTGGAGGAGCACTTGATGCATATCTGAAATTTTTTTGAGAAGCTAAGGGAGGAGAATTTGATTAATTTGAAGAAATGTAGTTTTGTGAAGAGAGAGTTGGTGTATCTAGGATTTTTGTGTCTCAATAGAGGGTCTTAAAATGGATCCAAAGAAGGTGAGAGCTATCATTGAATGACCTGACCCAAGGAATGTTACAGAGGTAAGATCATTTCATGGTCTAGTAAGCTCTTACAGAAAGTTTATTAAGAATTTCAATAGTATTTGTGCAGCTCTAATTGAAGTGATGAGAGGGGATAGAAAAGATTTTAAGTGGACCATAGGAGTAGCCAAAAGTTTTGATATGTTGAAGAAGAAAGTTATAGAGCACCTTGTTTTGGCATTTCCAAATTTCAATAAGGTCTTTCAGGTGGATTATGATACTAGTGGCACTGCCATAGGAGTTGTTTTGAGTCAAGAAGGTAATCCTGTTGCCTATTTTAGTGAGAAGTTGAATGATGCCAAGAAGAAATATTTTGTTTATGATCAAGAGTTTTATACTATAGTTCAGGATTTGAAGAAATGGAGGCACTATTTGTTGCCAAAATAAATTTTTTAATATACTAATCACCAGGCTTTGTAGTATCTCAATAGTCAAGGAAAGTTGAATCAAAGGCACTTAAAATGGGTTTTTTTTTGCATAGTTATACTTTTGTTTTGAAGCACAGGAGTGGAAGGTTAAACAGAGTTGCAAATGCCTTAAGTAGAAGGAAAAATTTGTTGATAGAGATGAATATAGGGGTTGTTGGGTTCAATGAACTCAAGAGTTTGTATCTAGAAGATCCAGACTTTGCGGAAGCTTGGAAGGATTGTTTGGAACCTATTACATTGGATAGGGCAAGATGGTTGGATTTATCAATCCAAGATGGGATATTTTTTAGAGGAATCCAATTGTGCATTCCAAGGATTCTTATGAGAGAGAATCTAATCAAGGAGAAGCATAGTGGAGGATTGACTGGACATTTTGGTCGAGATAAGACTATTGCTCTTGTCAATGAGAATTATCATTGGCCACAGTTACAACAAGATGTGAAGAAGTTTGTACAAAGTTGCAGAGTATGTCAGATGGAAAAAGGAACAAGTCAGAATACTGGATTGTATTAGCCATTACCTATACTAAGATTCCATTGGAGGATAATAGCATGGATTTTGTTCTTGGAATGCCAAGGACACATAGAGGGCATGATTCCATATTTGTGGTGGTGGATAGATTTTCAAAGATGGTACATTTCATTCTGTGTCATAAGACCAGTGATGTTGTTCATATTGCAAAGTTATTTTTTAGAGAGGTGGTGAGATGACATGGTCTACCAAAGAGTATAGTTTCAGACAGAGATACCAAATTTGTTGGTTATTTCTGGAGGACATTATGGAAGAAATTGAAGATAGATTTTAAATTCAATTCTGCACACCATCCATATACTGATGGATAAACAAAGGTGGTGAATAGGAGTTTGGGTAACCTATTAAGATGCTTAGTAGGAGATAAGCCTAAGGGATGGGATTTGATTGTACCACAGGAAGAATTTGCTTATAATAATTTTTTCAATAGGAGCATTGCTAAATCATCATTCTAGATTGTATATGGGAGTAGTCCAAGAACTGCTTCTGAACTGAGAAAGATGGATAAGGGAGAGAAGAGTAGTGTTGAGGCTGAATATTTTGCTGAGCACCTGAAGAATTTGCACGAAGAGGTGAAGAAATGTATCAATAAGATGAACTCACAATATAAGGATCAAGCATATCAGAGAAGGTGTATAAGGAGTTACAGGTAGGAGATGAAGTCATGATTCATTTGTGAAAGGAAAGGTTTCCAGTTGGTACATACAACAAGTTAAAGATGAAGAAGTTTGAACCATGCAAGATCCTGAAGAAGCATGATTTAGGAAATGATTATGAGGTAGAGTTTCCAAGTGGAATAAAAATTTCTCCTATGTTCATGATCTATTTAGGATCTAGGACTAGTTGCTTACAGAATGCTTAAAAGTAAAAGATCAATTATTCCAACGTTTAACTTAAGTGATTACAAATTAAATGCTCAAATGAATAATGAACATAACATAATTAAATAAATGCCAAGATAAACTGAGAAAGAAAAGAGAGAAGAATAGAGAGACGAAACCAATTGATAACGGAGTTCGTCCCTAAGGACTACGTCTCCGGGTCCCTCTCCAATGGAGGACCGATCCGATTAGCTCCAAATTCAATTACAATGGCTTCAAGACTATCTCCTTTAAGCATTCAGCAGCATGACAGTACTCTGATATGCAGAAACGTCTTCAAGAACTCTCGAGCATTCTCTCGTTCTCCACCTGGACTTGTGAAATTCAATCTTTACCCCTCTTTTTATACATAAAATTTTCCTAATTAGGCTTAACCACCAAGATAAACACATATCTCCCCTGATCAGTTCGGATCATGACTGTTTTATCCTCATTTGCCTTTTGGTTCAGGTTGTTAAGGGTAGTTGTGATTGTTTTGGCTTATTTAGCCATTTTGACATAGGCTCGGCTAAACACAACTCAGTAAAACAAACCGATGCCACTACAATCTTAGGCAGTCTCCGTGGCGCAACGGTGCAAAATCTTTTAGTTGAACCGTGTGGTCGGCGGTTCCACCCCTGCCGGCCACGCGTTATACCAAAATCCACTGTTTTAAAACAATAAAACAAAACGCGTCCATATCCATAGTTGGCGCCTATGTATGGTGTAACGGCCAACCTCTGCGGTTGCTTCGGCCGAGGTCGCGGGATCGAGCCCGTGGCAATGTATTTTATCCAAACAAACAAAACTACTCCGCAAATGAACAGACGGCTGAGACGATGCCACATGTCCGACAGCTATTCACCCAAGCTGCTGACTCCCCGTCCACGTGTCAAGTTCTAATTCGCCGACTATGCCAAGTAACCTGCCGACTGGATACCAACTGTCCGCCACGCATGCGTACGGAATGCCTTGTCGACAGTACGGACAGACACGTGTCGCTTGCTGATTGGTCCGTACGATCTGAGTCACCTGCCACATGTTGGGCCGAAATTCATCCACGTTGATTCCGTACAGTACGAACGATCTGCTGACGTCATCATCCGTTCAGTCAGCATAAAAGTCAACTGGAAACTTTGACCACTGATAACTTTCACGTATGATGTCGGATTTCGACGAAACGAACGCCATCAGAATCGTCTCGACGAGCTCTTCGCGATGACGCTGCTTTCGTTGATTTTTGAGATGATTATTTTTTTCACCTTCTGGACGCCCTTGAAGCCAGTTTGACTGGAAGTTTGACTGGCTGTAACTTGCACAAACAGAGTCCTTTTCGACCCGTTCAAGTTGCGTTGGATTCAGGACGTCGTTCTCTTTCTGATGGAGCTAAAATCTTGAGCATTGGGAACACTTCAATTTTCACTAAAAATTGTCCCCGGATCAGGCCTCCCACGGAGAGCTTTAGGACCTCCGAAAGCTTGATTACTTGGAAAGTAAGTGAGGGTAAAGTTCCCTCACTTTACCAATCTCCATCCATCTTGCTTTGCTTGGATGCATCCCCTTCAGGCCCACTCTGAGGTACTCAACATTTCCTCTTCGTGAAGTTCTGACATTCCTGTCGAGAATAACATCTTCTGGCAACTCTGACATGTACTCTGGAGAAAGGTCATCAACTGATGGAACCTGAATGTCTGGACTTCATCTAGGATCATTGGAGGCTCATACAGTTTCAAATTCTCAACATTGACAACCGAGTAAATATGCATGTATGGAGGAAGATTGAGGCGGAAGGCATTGGTACCAATCTTCTCAAGGATCTCAAAAGGACCATATCTAATTGGCTTAAGCTTTTTACCTTCACCTTGCATCCTTTCCTTGCTGATATGTAACCAAACTCTGTCTCCAACCTGAAAATGATGATCAATGCGATGCTTGTCATGGCGAACCTTGTATTTTGCTTGGCTCTGTTCCAACCGTGCTTCCACTGCCTGATGAATTGCTTGGACTTTCTGGATGAACTTTAAAGCCTTCTCTGCATCATGGCGTCCATCTTCAACATCATCTTTCCCAAAAGCAAAATCCATCGGTGTCTTGGGCACATAACCAAAGCATGTCTCAAAAGGAGACCTCTTAGTAGAAGAGTGTGCTACATGGTTGTAAGGCATGCTGCACATAATGAAGACTCTCATCCCACAACTTAGGATGCTTACTGTAGTAACCTCGAGTAGATGCACAACTCTCATGTTTACAACCTGCATGCCGCCGATTGGATGGAAGGTACGTACTCTTCTTATTTGGTGTCCATGAGTCCCCACAAAGTTGACCAAAATTCCCCCAAGAATCGAGAATCTCGATCCGATACAATAGAAGTAGGCAACCCAAAATGGACCCATACAAATTGAAAGTACAAATGAGCTGTCAGTTCAGCAGTGACTTGCTTTTTACATGGCATTAAGATACACATTTTGCTGAACCGATCAACTACTACATACAAATAATCATGTCCCTTCCTAGACATAGGTAACCCCCCAACAAAGTCCATTGATACACTTTCCCATGGACGAGAAGGTACAGGTAGAGGTGTGTACAAACCCAATTTCCTGTTACTAGGCTTACTAGTTGCACACATAACACAACCTCTAATATACTTAGTTACAGTTTCTTGCATATGAGGCCAATAACAATACTTCTGCAGCTGAGTCAATGTTTTGTTTACCCCAAAGTGTCCTGCAATCAATGAGGTATGTGCTTCTCTAATCACCTGTGCTTGTTCATCTTTTGGAACACATAGTTTACCCAAGTGATATAACAGTTTATCCTGCACATAATAATCTTTCTCTTCTACATGTTTACCATTCATTAAAGCAACATAGATATCCTTAAAGTTCTCATCATTAGCATATTGTTCCTGAAAACTTTCATGAACCATAGAACTATTCTGAAGGATTATCAAAACATTCATCATAGGAGGTCTAGAGAGCATGTCTGCTACTTTGTTATGGGTACCTTTCTTATACTTAATTACCAAGTGAAACTGTTGTAGAAAACCCATCCACTGAAAGTGCCTACTCTGTTGCAGTTTAGTTTGTGAGTGCAAATATTGTAGTGGTTGGTGATCAGTGTGGATTACAGTTTCTTTCCCCATTATGTAATGTTTCCATTTTTAACACTCTGAACTAAAGCATAAAGTTCTTTATCATACGTGGGATAGTTACTTACTGCTCCTGAAAAAGTTTCAGAGTGGTAGCAAACTGGTTTACCTCCTTGCATGAGTACTGCTCCCATGGCAAACCCACTCGCATCTGTCTCGATCTCAAATGGTTGATGTAGATATGGTAAGGCCAAAACTGGTGCGGTGCTCAACTTTCCCTTCAAAGTGTCGAAAGCCTTCTGTTGCGGACCTCCCCACTGAAAAGTTGCCTTTGTACTGGTTAATGCATGTAATGGTGATGCTATAAAAGAGAAGTTTGCAATAAACTTTCTCCAGTACTGAACTGCACCTAGAAAACTTCTGACCTCTGTGACTGTACTTGGCTTAGGCCATTTTACAATAGCTTCGACCTTCGCAGGGTCTACTTTCAATTGACCACTCCCTACGACATAGCCTAAGTACACTAAGGATGTCTTAGCAAATTCGCATTTAGACATCTTTACATACAATTTTTCTTTTCTCAATACATCAAAGACTTTCTTTACATGACTTACATGATCTTCAAAAGTTTGACTAAATACCTCAGATTTATCATCTTCTTTGGCTTTTACAAGCATTAGTACAAAGTTTTTACTTGAGTTGACCAATCTCTTCATTTGACCAGCATTAACTAGTGTAAGATTAGTCTTCACCTTATGTGCCCATACAATGTATTCTACCCCATCTTTAAAAAGATGATACTTATTCTCCCCCCTATAAAAGATTGCTTTTCTGTCATAAAGATAAGGACTCCCTAACACAAGCCCACAAATATCCAAAGGGACCACATCGACTTCTACCTCATCTACAAAGTTTGCAGTGATAGCAAATCTCAATTTACACTGTTTAGTTACTTTTAATTGTGCATCATTGCAAACCCATCCGAGTGGATATGGTTTCGGATGAGGTGTTGTAGCCAAATTAAGTTTCTTTACAACTTCTTCAGATATTAAGTTTACTTGTGAACCCGTATCAAACAGAGTATCAATCTTAGTATGTTTTGTTACAACACGAATGTGAAACAATTCATTTCTTTGCTTATCAACCTTAGGAGAAGATTCTTTACTTGTACTTGCACTGGCATTAGAAAAACTTGCATCAGATGAGAGAGATATACCTTTCCCTTTACCTTGGATTCCGGTAGCAACAATCTTTGTCTCATCTCCGGAGTCTGAACCAAGATCTTGTTGAATCACTGCAGTAGTCTTTTGCTTGCCTTTATCACCTCCATATCTTTTCGGCCTCAACTCAGGATGAAGCTTCCAACATCTTGAATCATCATGCCCCTCTTTCTTGCAATGGGAGCATGTGGGTTTCTCACCCTCTTTCTTAGCTGTAGCTGTCTTCTTCCCTTTGCCTTTATCTTTGTCTTTTTCTTTCCCTTTAGACTTACCCTCGAACTTAGATGGCTTATTGGAAAAGTTATCACTAAAAGTATTCTTACCCCTTGACTCTATATGAGTAGCTTGAACAGACACCTCGTCTAGATTGTTGGGACTCAACATCAAAATAGTGTGCCTAAGGTAAGAATGTAAACCACCAATATACTTAAGTAATGTATCTTGGGTATACAAGGGAACATTAAGAGCAATGGCCCGTTTCCTAAACTCATGAGTATACTCCTGGACAGACTGCCCCTTACCTTGTCTAAAGGTTTGCCAATTCATGGTTAACTGTTGCATGTAACCTAAAGGGTAGAATTGTTTCCTAAGGGCAGCAACAAACTCCATCCAAGACATACTAACTTGACCATGGCGAGCAATTTCTTCACGAGTTTTACTCTCCCACCAGGTGAGAGCTGTACCTCCCAACCGGAGAGTTGCTAATTGAATCCTAGAAGCATTTTCTACTAGGCCTTGTATCCTACAGTATACTTCTACTTGTTGGACCCAATCGTCTAACTTCTCAGCATTTAACTCCCCACAGTATTTAGGTAACTCAAATTTTACATCAAGCTTAATTACAGGCTTAGATTTGCTCTTAAATGGATTTACATTAGAAGAAGGAGAAGGAGGAGGAGAAGAAGAAGGGGAAGAAGAAGGGGGAGTAGAAGGAGGAGAAGGAATTTCTGGAGCTTTCCCCTCTGTGTCTTTCTGATCTTCCTGCTTCTTGTGCTTTGAAGAACCTCCCTTTTCATGCTTCTTCTTTTCTGCATACAGTTCGTCCACCATTGCCTTCATGTCAAGAAATAGCTTCTGGAAATCCTTGACACTAAGCTCTGAACTTTGACCACCTTCTTTTTCTTCCATCTGTGACGGTTGATTAACTCTTCGTCTTCCGATTTCTGGATTGTATTCTTCAAGTTCTCCTTCGCCTCGTTGCAACCTGGATCTCGTTAGCATTCAAATTGCAATACAAGCCACATACATAGCTCTGATACCAACTTGATCTATTTAGGATCTAGGACTAGTTGCTTACAGAATGCTTAACGGTAAAAGATCAATTATTACAACGCTTAACTTAAATGATTACAAATTAAATGCTCAAATGAATAATGAACATAACATAATTAAATAAATGCCAAGATAAACTGAGAAAGAAAAGAGAGAAGAATAGAGAGACGAAACCAATTGATAACGGAGTTCGTCCCTAAGGACTACGTCTCCGGGTCCCTCTCCAATGGAGGACCGATCCGATTAGCTCCAAATTCAATTACAATGGCTTCAAGACTATCTCCTTTAAGCATTCAGCAGCATGACAGTACTCTGATATGCAGAAACGTCTTCAAGAACTCTCGAGCATTCTCTCGTTCTCCACCTGGACTTGTGAAATTCAATCTTTACCCCTCTTTTTATACATAAAATTTTCCTAATTAGGCTTAACCACCAAGATAAACACATATCTCCCCTGATCAGTTCGGATCATGACTGTTTTATCCTCATTTGCCTTTTGGTTCAGGTTGTTAAGGGTAGTTGTGATTGTTTTGGCTTATTTAGCCATTTTGACATAGGCTCGGCTAAACACAACTCAGTAAAATAAACCGATGCCACTACAATCTTAGGCAGTCTCCGTGGCGCAACGGTGCAAAATCTTTTAGTTGAACCGTGTGGTCGGCAGTTCCACCCCCGCCGGCCACGCGTTATACCAAAATCCACTGTTTTAAAACAATAAAACAAAACGCGTCCATATCCATAGTTGGCGCCTATGTATGGTGTAACGGCCAACCTCCGCGGTTGCTTCGGCTGAGGTCGCGGGATCGAGCCCGTGGCAATGTATTTTATCCAAAGAAACAAAACTACTCCGCAAATGAACAGACGGCTAAGACGATGCCATGTGTTTGACAGCTATTCACCCAAGCTGCTGACTCCCCGTCCACCTGTCAAGTTCTAATTCGCCGACTATGCCAAGTAACCTGCCGACTGGATACCAACTGTCCGCCACGCATGCGTACGGAATGCCTTGTCGATAGTACGGACAGACACGTGTCGCTTGCTGATTGGTCCGTACGATCTGAGTCACCTGCCACATGTTGGGCCAAAATTCGTCCAGGTTGATTCCGTACAGTACGGACGATCTGCTGACGTCATCATCCGTTCAGTCAGCACAAAAGTCAACTGGAAACTTTGACCACTGATAACTTTCGCGTATGATGTCGGATTTCGACGAAACGAACACCATCGGAATCATCTCGATGAGCTCTTCGCGATGACGCTGCTTCTGTGGATTTATGAGATGATTATTTTTTTCACCTTCTGGACGCCCTTGAAGCCAGTTTGACTAGAAGTTTGACTGGCCGTAACTTGCACAAACGGAGTCCTTTTCGACCCGTTCAAGTTGTGTTGGAATCAGGACGTCGTTCTCTTTCTGATGGAGCTAAAATATTGAGCATTGGAAACACTTCAATTTTCACTAAAAAATTGTCCCCCGGATCAGTTCAACATTGCTGATTTGACAGAGTATCATGAAGGTGATATAGAGGAGGGTCTGATAAATGAATAGTTGAAAATTTCAGAACCTACTTCAGAGAAGGAAGAGATAGAAGAAATCCTGGATAGTCGTGTGGTAGAAGCACAAGAAACAAATAATATGTAGAATACTTGGTGAAATGGAGAGGAAGACCTGTTGAAGATTCATCATGGTTGTTTGAGGCTGAGGTTAACCATCTTGGTTTCCCTCTAACACTTGAGAAGTGATAGGGTCACTTTTCAAATTACCCTAGGTGGCTGATGTAGGAGCATCCAATGGTGCAGGGAAATCTTTCATCACCCAAAAAAAATGTTTTCATTATTCTCTTTAGTTTTTCTGAGTCCCATGATGGAACTTAAGGGGTATAAGACTTTCAAGTGTCAAAAATAGCAAAAAATGGGCACTTACTATTTTTAGTAAGTCGGCCAAAACGGGCTTGTATGGACATGAAAATTTACCCCAAGGAGTAGAGATGAAAAAAATTTCTGGTCGTGAAAGAATCACCTCAATACCCTACACGGTTTGGAAGAAATTAAAGTTTCCATCCCAAGAAATTTCTCCAATGTAGCTTCAAATTCAGATATAAAAATTTAGAGGCCTCGAAACAGCTCAAAAAGTGGTCGAACCGACCTACAGTGGTTCATGAGTTGTAGAAGTCATTGAGATCTTTCCAACAATATGAAATAAATACAAATCAAACACCTGGATCAAAAGTTATGGCCCTGTGAAGTTGGTCCTCTAAAAAGTGAATTTCATAAAAAATTCTTCCTAGGACAGAAATCAAACGGTGGGACTTTTGGCGCCAAAACAAAAAAGGGGAAATTTGATCTTTCTAAAACATTCTAGGGCTGTTATTGGGGAAAATAAAAAGGGTTAAGTGAGGGTTATAAGAGGCGGCCCTAATGGTGCATATTGTGGTTCCGAATAGTAGATTTTCTTTTCTGAATTGATTTTGTTGTAATGAATCAAGCCCATGAGCTGTAGCATGTAAGTTTTGAATCTATAATTTCATTATCTGAAAATAATTGAAAGTGGGTTATTTTTCTTTCTCACATCTTCTGAGTTGGTATATGTTGTTGTGATTTCTATGGGTTTGGGTGGTGTGGCCCTCATCACCATGATATATAAGGGTGTCCACGAGACTATGAATACCATGGAGATTCTACACCTCTATAGTCTCCTTAATGATTGATGGTGCTATCGCATGATGCATAGATTTTGGGCTAGTGGTCTTTGTTAAATATTTTCCATTCAACAAGATCCTAGTCTATATTTGGTAGATCATCCACCTCTACCTTGAAACCCCCTCATATCAAAATAATTGGTAATTTCATGAAGGATAAACTTATAGTATTTTTTTCTAAAAAATTATAATGGAACATCATGGTTATTACATGGGAGATGGTCAAAACACCTATCCCAACAATTATTATTTTATATAAATATTATTGTACCACTGAATTGGAAATCTCTTCAAATTCATTAGAAGGGGTGTATTGGTTTTGGGATCAATAAAAATATCATAAACTTAGGCTTTCATTATATATTTTTCCTCACTTCATTAAAAGATAACTTTGCCACATAAAATTGGTGACATCAATCTTTACGAGATTTTTATTAATCAATTTGACTCATTACATAATCAAATTTCTCATCATTGATTTCAATTATGAAGTAAGTAATACATGGTTTGGGTTTCTTATGGGTGGCATCAATGATGAAACTAACTATTTAAGTTCAATTTTATTTTGTTTCAAATTATTTACTAATTCTTCTCTACTTTTCCTAGGGTATTTCAAAAGTGTAGGAAGAGATTACAGTGATGCATGGATCTCTTCAACCATTTTTCATCTATGTTAAGTTCAAGGTTATGATTTACAAGAGCTAGTATAAAAATAAAATATAAGAAATATATTCCAAAATAGTTAAATTTATGAAAATACAAACATGATTTGATTAAAAAAGTGAAAATATTTTGCACTTACATCTCCTTTGATGTAATATTCTTAAAAATATTTGGATAGGGTTGATCTTTTGAAAATGCAATCAAGTTTTGCTAAACAAATATGCATATCATAGTTTGAATGGGTAATAGGTTTTTTCCTTTTCTTTTTATTTTTTATCTTTTCAAAATGTGATCACATTTTATATACCATAGAATGTGATATTGCTATGGATTGGTTAACCAAATCACATTATTTCTAATTTTCAATAATTTCAATGTATTATAGCAAAAAAAATTATTTGGCCCCTTTTTCCCCCCCTATTTGGTGCACATACCCATTAGGAGTAAGGTATAAAAATTTTCTCTAATAGTTATAAGATTAATCCATACTCATGCTCTCTTCATGGTGAATCTTTTCTTTAAAATATTTTTACACATACATGTGATGCCATGTGCTTAATTCTAATGGTGTGTTGACTTCTTATTTATTTATTTATACTTCCACATTTATTATATTTTTATTTCAAATTTGGATACTATATTAACAAGATTCCATTTATTTTAATCTACCTTGTTTTAAGAAATCATATCACCCATAAATGGGTGGACACATACAAGTGGTAAATAGGAACTCATGTAACTTGTTTATGTGTTTGGTGGAAGAAAAAAACTAGTTGTTGGGTTATGATTTTTAGTGCAAGTTGAGTTTTCCTATAATAATCTAGTAACCATAAGTACAAGGAGAACAACATTTATGGTAGTGTATGGAAATAGTAAAATATGTTTAGAATTTAGATATATTAATAATACAAAAAATAGGAGTATTTACACAAATAGTTAATTTTATTTGAGGCCACCAATATCACCAAAGTGCATTTGACATCAATGACAATATTTTCCCAACAATCTCCCCTTTTTTTATTGATGACAACCTTGGAAAGAAATAATCTTGAAATGTAATAGGACCATACTTCTCCACTGATTGATATCCTCTCCCTTATATTATCCCCCTTACTCTACTTCTCCCCCTTTGACATCAATGGAAAAGGAATCCTAGAGCTAAAATATTAGACAATAAATAGCTCCCCACAAACACATGCTTCTTTTGAAGTATTTTAGTTATTGGATGAGAGTGATATCACTCCCAATTTCTTCCTTATGTACTCAAAATTATCTTTTGGAAGTGGCTTCATGAAAATATCCAAGACCTATTCTTTTGTAGTAACATGCTCCACCTTCACCTAATGATCAACCACTTGCTCTCTTAGTAAATTATATTTGATTAGAATATTATTCATCCTATAGTGCATAACTGAATTCTTCGATATGTTAATTGCACTTGTGTTATCATAGAATATGGAAATAGGATGATCAAATTCAACCTTGATGTCCTTTAAATTTTGCTTCATACAAAGGACTTGAGTGCAACAAAAATGTGTACAATATATTTCACTTTTATTGTGGACAAGGAAACAGACTCATATTTCTTAACCATGATATAATATTATTGTCAAGAAAGAAGACACCTATTCTTGTTTTGCTTCTATCATGAATACTACCAACCCAATCTGTATCCATGTATGCTATGACAAGGAAATATTTACCTCTTGGGTACCACAACCCAAAATCCATATTGCACTCTAGATATTTGAAAATTCTCTTCACTACTTGCAAATGAGTTTCCTTTGGATTCTCTTGAAAGCATGCCACCAAACCAACTTCTTACATAATATTAGGTCTTTTCATTGTCACGTGTAATAAAATTCCAATCATGGACATGCATAGAGTTTGGTTGGCCATAGAAGATTCATCATCCTTGTTGAATATGCATCCTACAATAATAGGAGTGCTCACTAGATTGTAGTCCTCCATCCTAAATTTCTTCAACATATCCTTAATATACTTGATTTATGAAATAAGTATCCCCTTATTGGATTGGAAAATTTGCAACCCAAGGAAGAAATATGACTCACCAAGTATTAACATCTTAAACTCCTTCTATATGTTCATGGAAAACTCTTAGTACATCTTGTCACTGCTACCTCCAAAAATGATATCATCCACATAGACCACAACAATCAATAGGTTATCTCCTTCCTTGATATATGTATTTCTATCTACAATACCTCTTTTGAAACCTTGATGCTATAGATACTTGTCTAGTCTCTAGTACCAAGCCCTGGGGGATTTTTTCAACCCATAAAGAACATTCTTTAGCTTGAAAGCATAGTCCTGATTTTTTTGGTAGAATGAATCCATTAGGTTGTTCAATATACAACTCTTCCTCCAAGTTTCCATTTAGAAAACCTAACTTCACATCATCTAGTAGACTTTGAAATTATTGAAACTAGAAAGGGCTGAAAACATTATTATAGCCCCAAGATGAGCCATGGGGGAAAATGTCTCTTTGAAATCAATCCCCTCAACTTGAGGATAACCATTGAATACAAGTCTTATTTTTTTCTTGATAACCTGGCCATCCTCATTTAACTTGTTTCTAAAAGCCCATTTAGTGCCAATAATATTCTAATCCGTATATCTTGGGAAAAGTACCCAACTTTCATTTTTCTTAGTTTGATCTAGTTCTTCTTCCATGGATCTTACCCAATCCTTATCTTCTCAATCTTCTTCAAAAATATTGGGTTTCACATTAGAGAGAAAACACAAGTTTTCCTCTTCAAATGTACTAGCTATTCTTTCTTTGAATTTTTGTATCTCTCACTAATTATTAGATTTTCTAAATGATTCTTTTGAAAGAGTCTAGATGATATCTTTGGTGGTGCTCTTAATGGTGTCTTTGGATTTCTTTGTTCATATTCATTTTAAACTTCTTCCTCTACTTGTTCTTTGACACTATCTTCCTTTCGATAGTCAACTTCTTGTACTATTTCCTTTTGATGCCTTTCTTCACCAACTCTCACATTTGCACTTTTGACATTTTTATGTAGTCTTTTGTTATAGCATCGGCATGCCTTTCTTCTTGTAGAGTAGCCAGGGAAGATACCCTCATCACACCTAGAATAAAATTTTCCCAAGTATTCATCATCTCGCTTGATATAACATTTGTTTATGAAAACTTTAATGTACTTCACCGATGTAGTCCACCCTTGCAAAGTTCATATGGTGTTTTGTTATTTCTCACCCTAATTTGTGCCTGACTTAGAAAGTAGACTATCGTATTCACCACTTCTTTCCAAAATGTGTTAGTAATCTTAGAATTCGTTAACAAGGCTCTTGCCATTCCTTAAACTATTCAAGTTTTCCTCTCAACAACTCTATTTTGTTGTGGAGTTCTTATAGTTGAATATTTCCTTCTTATTACATGTTGTTCACAGAATTCTTCAAACTCATTTGAGGTGAATTCTCCTCCTCTATCAAATCTTAGGAATTGATTCTTAATCCAATTTCATTCTCTACCAAATCTTTAAATGTCTTCAACTTCTCAAAAGCTTTTGTTTTTTTATTTTAAGAAGGTAATCCAATTCATCCTGGAATATTTATCTATTAATAACATAAAATAGCTCTCACCTTGTAAGCTTTTTGTCCTTATTGGCCCATAAAAGTCAATATGTATAAGTTCCAAAGGCTTTGATATAGAGTACTCCTTTAATTTGAAACTTGACCTTGTTTATTTTCTAAAATCACACTATTTTCAAATAGTATTAGGTGGTTTTGTTATCTTTGGAATGTACCTTAATGCTTTCTTATGTCTAATTTTCACAATTTTATAAAATTTCAAATGTCCCATCCTTTTGTGCCTTAACTAGCTCTCATCTTCTTATGCTATGTTACATTTCTATTTGTATCTATAAAAAGTTTCCTTGTTCGTTTTTTTTTTTCACAACCACTTGGATGAAATATGAGAGTGTTCCCTTGATCACACAATTGACTCACACTTAGAATATTGTGCTTCAACCCTTTGATATATAATATATTTTTGGTCTTTGTATTTCCATTGTTCAAACTATGAGTACATTTTCCTATGGTCCTTGATGTAGCATTGAATCCAAACTTTATAGTGCCTTCATTTATTTCCTTGAAAGTGAGAAAACTTCTTTTATCCCCTATCATGTGTCTTGATCAACCATAAAATTTCTTCATTTTAAACATGGAGGAATGCTTGCACTAGTATGGATTTTTATTTCATTTCAATCTCCTTCTTTCAAAATTTTGTAGATTCCTCTTTTGATTTGTTAAGAACATCCTCCTACTTGTTTAGTTTTGGTGGTTCATCAAAGTAACTTCTAAAAGAACTCATTGTATGACCAAAATTATTGCATTTGTAGCACATGGTGTTAAAGTCCATTAGAGGAGAAAATGGATTATAGTTTCTCGTTAGGAATCCCAAATCCTCTTTGCATGATCTCTACACTCTAGTGCCTTATGAAAAAAATTTATTGCAAAAGAAACAATAGCCATAACATGAGTATTGAAACATGTTCATTTGTGTTTTACTTTGATGGAGTGGTCTCTAAAAATTCATTTTTATCTTTGTGAGGATTATTGATTTTTTGAGTAATATAAATCTCTCTTCTTTAAAATGTCACCATTGATGGATCCTTTGAGAATATTTACATAACTTTAAGAATTTTTCTTCATTTATCTTTTTGGTAACTATGTAGCCTTAGATATTGAACCTGCTTTTATTTTCTTTTGTTTTTCTTCAAAACCAAGACCTATCTTGATAAAAGGTGATATTTGGAAGTTTATAATATCTTTCAGAATTTTGGATCTCTTTTAAAGATTCATGCTCCAATTTAATTGATTATTCATTTTTTTTCTAACTCCTTCCTTAAGGAAACAACTTCAAGTTCCAACTTCTCACACTCCAATCCCTTTGCCCTCAGTTGATCTCTTACTTCATTTTTTTTTCCTTCATCAATTTGAATCTTTAGATCTATAATTGGTATTTCTTGTTCTTCAAGACTTTGAGATGACTTCCCTTTAGTTTCACTATCCTCTAGAATTCATGGTCCCTTAGTCTCGAATTCCTTTTCTTTAGCTTCTCGATCTTATTATAAGAAAATTTAATTTCCTTCTCAAGATCATCTTCTTTATCATCTTCGATATGTTCATATTTTGAATCTCTTTCTTCTTTTATTTTGTCTTCATCCTCCTTTACCTTATCTCCATAAATAGTATCTCCTCTTGATCACTATCAAAGAAGGTTACCCTTCTTTCTTCATATGAGCTACTTTTTTTGTGAATGTATAGACTCTTTTTATTCCTTTGAAAGTTCTTCACTTTTTCCCCTTGTACACTCTTTTTCTTGCTATGATGATATTTCCTTCCTTTCCTTTTATAGTATTCTTCTTCATCTTCACTACTTTCACTTTTGGCTTTTGGACATTTAGAAAAAAAAATGACCTATTCTAGAACAAATCAAAAATTTAAGAGTATAATTACATTTATCTCTTTCATATCCTTTCTTGTTCTTTCTTACAAAGTGTGCTTCTTCATCACTTGAAATTGCACTCAACATATGTCTGTTATTCTTCAGCTTATTGGATTCTTTAAATGAGGCCTATCATTTTGATGGCTTCTCCTTGTTTGTCCTTATTTTGTACATCATGAGGATCCCATGCAACTCTCCCATCCTAAAAAAAAATTCATACTTCATTTCATCGATGGCGAAAACTATTGTATCAAATCTCATTGGGAGAGATCTTAAAACCCGTTGCATAATAATTGTATCCTTAAATTTTTCTCTAAGACCATAGATAGTGTTGACTATTTAATCCACAAAACGCTGGTAGGAAATGATACATTATTCATCCTTCATCATCAAACTCTCAAATTATCTCTTATGGGTTTGAATATTTTCCTTCTTAACCTTTTTGTATTCTTCATATATATTTTTCAGCTTAACCTACATGTCCTTAGCTGATTTGTAATGCATAATCATCACAAAATTTGATTCTTATAATCCACACAAGATTACATTTTTTTCTTTAGCATTGTTCTCACTTACCTTCTTTTTGGATTGATCTATTAATGGTGTTGTAGGAGGAGTATAACCAACTTCAATGGATCTCCAAATATCATACCCAAGAGAATTCAAGTAAGTCTCCATCTTTATTCTCCAAAAATCATAATTTGTTCCATCAAATAGTGTTGCCCTATTTGAGGAGAATCCGTATCCTTTGACCATGTGTTCTTCCAAGATCTACCTTCAAGAGGTTAGGCTAAGTTCGAAGAAACCTACTCTAATACCAATTGATGAAACATACACTTATAAAGAGAGGGGATGAATAATTATAGATCAAAAAATTCTTTCTACAACTTAAATAATCACAATAGTATTACCTTAAAACTTAAAAATCCATAGTAATTACTATACATGCAAGATCTAGAAAGTAAGAACACACATAAGGGACACACAATTTTATGTGGAAACCCTTATCTGAGAAAACCATGGAAAAACATTTCTTGCATTATTCTTAGAAATTTCATAGGCACCAACCC
This sequence comes from Sequoia sempervirens, assembly GCA_007258455.2. NCBI lineage: Eukaryota > Viridiplantae > Streptophyta > Pinopsida > Cupressales > Cupressaceae > Sequoia > Sequoia sempervirens. The sequence continues at coordinate 37,752 of VDFB02284118.1, read as the reverse complement.
ATTGGAGACTCCAACTTAGCACCAACCCAACAAGAGACATTAATCTCTTCCAATAAGAGGCTCCAACGTCTTGATCTCCTCAAATAGGAGGATCCAACCTCCATGGGAGCAATATAATAATTTTATTTGTAACTTCTTACATTTTCCCTCTCAATTTCTCACAAATCTATCATGCATGCACTCATAAATTTACAATATAGTATTCAATAATTTGTCTCATAAAGACACCATGATTTTTCTTTATTTTTTCTCTCCTCACAAAATTTTCTATAAATATACTCACATTTGTCTCATAGATCTTCTTAAATAAATTTTGATTTCTACTCTTCGTGTAAAAAATATTCCTTGACTTAATTGATTTTAATCCCTCACAATCCTCTATTTATACTTGCTAATCATGCCTCCTCACCCAAGAGGGATGACTCTCCAAGGGGGTCGGCCACTTAGTAAAATATAATATTTATTTATTTTTAATTTATTTCCAAAGGTTGGCCCCAACTCCCTATGGTGTCATCCCAATAAAATTAATTTAATTTCCCCAACATGGGGTGAAACCATAGGGAGGGTTGGCCTCTTGAATTAAAAAAACATTTAATTTATTTTTTATTTATTTATCTTCAATACTCCAGTAGGGGTGACCAATATAAGAGTAAGTTAATTTTATTGGGGGCCACTAATATCACCAAATTTCCATTGACATGAATGAAAATATTTTTCCAACACTAGTTTTCCTATAAAGTGATCATATCAGTTCTACTACAACATTCAAATAAACTTCCAAACTTGTTAGTCCTAGAGAGGTTTAGGGTATGAACCAAATCAGTATATAATGCATATCCTTCACCACATTCATTCTAAAAGGTTCCCTTCTATAAGTTATATTCTTAAAAATTTCACATTGCATCAATATTCACACCAACTTATTATTGATGAAGATCAATCTAAAGGTAAGGCTCACTATATGAATAAAATTTCATCACAATTTGAAAGAAATGAGAATGCATAATTCACAATAGATAATATTTTAAAGTAAACTAGAATGGGAAATGTTTTGTGGTAAAAGAAGAGCAATATATTATAATCTCATATGATAATTCTATAATTCACACATAATAGTGTGCATATATTATTAAATGTGTAGGCCTTGTGTTGTAATCCAATTATAGCAGACTCTAATATAGTTCATGAATTTGATTCAATAAAGACATACTTATTTAGTTGCTAATGCAATTGAGTTCTATTTTCTATATTTAATTTATTGCATGGTTGGATAATCCTTAAATATACGCTTTGGCTATGACATAATAATTAGTTTAATTTTCTGGGTGCTTATATAGCTATTAAAAATCTATATAATTTTTATACAATTATAAATAATTTCAAACTTAAGAAAAACCAAAATTAGTGAAAATGAGACTTATTGACTTTGATAGCTTGGTAGTAGCTATGTGTGATTGTACTTTATTAGCTTAGGTTAGAGTTTTTCTTGTTCATCATCATATCTTATGCCTCTTTGAGCAACCTTATGGAAAATTTAGTACATGGAGACTGATTGCACTCCACTAAATGACCTCTAAGATTTTAGATGTTGGCTCTTTGTTCTTTGTCTGGGGAAGAGGAAGAAATACAAGAAATAAAACTATGGCGATGCATCAAAATGTTTTACAACATTTCAAATACCCTACTAGGATATCAAATCTTATGAAATGAATGCATAGTGCCATAGACCCTTCTTGTTGAGGGGAGAACAAACTACTAAAGGTTATGCAAACAAAGAGTAAACATTCACATCCTATCGTAGGAAGCACCCACTAAGGTTCAAAATAAAGCTAATAAACCAAAGAACCACTAATTTGTGCTTCAAACCCTTACATAAATGATTTTCTTATGACCATAATATGAAATCTAACACAAATTTTACAAAAAATGAAAGAGTTATAAAAACATGATCCAGATTACTGCAAGTTTGCATTAAGACAACATAGAAGCTAGAAATAAAGAATGATCAATTATCAAAGATATGTCTGACATGAAGAATGAAATAGAGCACAAGTTTATATGTAAATAGAGAATAAAACACATGATAAAGGCCAAATAGGAATAGTCCAATGTGCTTCTTCTTTGTATTTACTTTATTAGAGATCAATAAAAACTACTAAGGTTGGGATCGAGACATAATCTAGAAAAAAATAATAAAAAATATTATAGGACTAAGATAAAACAATTCAGTAATCAATTTGTTACACTTCCTAACTACCACTTGCTTACTAACTTTTTTTCTATCTATAACTACTTTTTTTATTACTGAGAAGAGGCTCAAAATTTTCCTTTTATAGAACAAGGGAAGCAAACAAGCATAGAGAACTCTTGATCGCAACAAAACATATAAGACAAAAAACAAATGGTGGCATTAAATCCACCGTCCTAAAATTTTATTCTAAAATTAATTTTTTGTCAAATGAAACCACTGAATAATAAAGTATAAGTTTCTTGATTACCAATAGAAACACAACTCAAACTATTCGAGAAAGTTATCTTCATTAAAAGATGTGAAAATTACTGAGCTAGAGTCTGGTGAGCAATGGAAAAGAATCTCCTTGGCAGGTGCATTGTAGTGCCATAAAATCTTGTCTAACACAAAATTTGATTGCTTGTAAGTACTGGACGATTTAGGAGATGGCGTTCACAATTTCTTTAGGGAATGTCTAGTGACTTAAATTTTCTCATATTGATAGCACAACTAAGACATTCCCTCTGACACTCATACTCCCTCTGACAAAAAAAACCAAAAGACCATATAGCCATGTGTTTCTCTTTATGCCCAAAAAGTCAATGATGTGCAAAAGGCTACATGACCACCATGTGGTGCCACCACACACCTTTGAGTGAAAAGAAACCCAAAACTTCAAAAATGTTGCACCTTTATGATGCATGTCTAAGCCCGATAGAAGAGAAAAAAAAGGAAAAAGGGAAAGAAGTCCCCTAGAAATGCAAAGATAACGACCAAAAAGAAATGAAGAGAAATAGGGAAAGCAACTTAACACTTGTAGAGAAAAAACCTATATAGTCCTGGTAACTCAAAAGGGGGCCTTCATCTATAGAGGCAAGAACCTAGAAAAATGTTAAAACAAAGAAAAATAAAGAAAATATAGGCCCAAGGCCTTAGAGCTTAAGAAAGTTCAAGTGTAGAAACTCCTATTGCACATTCAAAGGTTGAACTAGTGCATGTAATTCCTCAAAGGCCCGATCCAAATAAAAAAATTTCTTAAACGAGATATCACCAAATTTCTCTTGTGTGGCTTCGATGTGAAAATAGAAATGAGCCAGAGGATGCAAGATTCCTTCAATTTCTTTGGCACTCGAGGATGGGCCTAAAGCTTGCAAGGTCAATTGATCATGTTGCTTGGCTTCTAGAGCCTTCCTGATTAGCTCTTCAGTCAATACCATTCCATCGAGAAAGAAAGGGAAAGGTAGTCCTAGTTGGATGATTCTTTTGAAATCCTCCATTTTTTTTACCTCAAGTTTTAAGGCATCCTCACAACTTTTCCACTTTTGGGCTGCCTTGCTACAATTTATGAATTCATTAGCTTTATTGGTAGTCGCTCTCTTTTCGGGAATCCTTCCATTCGCCAAGGTGTCTTTTGCAGCCTTATAAATCATGACAATTAAATTTTCTAATTCAATAGCTCTAGGAGTAATTGATTGTAAAATATGTTGCACGATTGGGCTAACCTTAGTGCTTAGATCTTATGCATCCACCATAAATCTTAAATCCAACTGCAAGGATGCTACTGCATTCTTTATCTTCCACCAGTAGGATAGATACAACTACTGTAGCATAGGTGGAAACTCGAGTTGTTGTGCCTATGCCTCCAACACACTTTGTTTCTTTTTGGGCCTACAACTCCTTTAATTGATTTATCATTTTTGAGGCACCTAAAAGTTCAAGGTGTAGTTGCTCTAACTCCTTACTTTGGGCCAGTAGATTGGGTTTGGCAGCTTGCCTCTCCTTCTTGGTGTCAACTACTACCTAGGCCTGACAAAGCTCTTCTTGGAACCGATTTTCCTTTTGCTGAAAAATCTTGTTGGTTCTACACCTGAACGCCAAAGACAATGGAAATTCTTGTTGCACACCTTCTACAATTTCTCCATTTTTTGGTCTATTTGCCTCTTGGCCAACTCTTTGGTGCTCTTCTCATTTATGGCCTGGTCCTAGGCATCTACCAATTCCTTTTCTACTTCATTCTTTTCCGTTTCAAATTTACACAGTTGGTTCCACCTGTGCAAAAACTCAAAGAATTCGGTCAGCAGCTATTGTAGTTGTTCCATCCCTCCACATTCATGCTTTTGTTGATTCAACATGTCAAAGATCTATTTCTTCATTCATTGCAACTCTTTCCTTTTCTCTTGCAACTTATACCTTAAGCCACTTTCCTTCCTCTTAGATTTGACCTTGAGTAGCATATCTCTTAGCTCGACTTGAAACTGATATGTCTCTACTTGCACTATCTAGATTTCCTTTACAATCTTATCTCGCTGCTCTTGCCTCAAGCAAGTAATATCGACTTCTAATGCTTGGATTGTAGCTTTTTTCCTTGAGACTGTGGAATTTACCACCTCCAACTCCTCTCTTTTATTTAGCTTCTTTGTTTTCTTCAAGCAATTAGAAGATACTACCTTTTACGTGACTTTCATCAGACTTACTTTGTCACAAGGGAGGGTATCACTAAGATTAAGGTTGACTACCTGAATATTGTAGTCCTCATCTTACATTTTCCCCTTTGGCTTGGAAGTGAGAAGCCTCATAGAAGGGATCAACACAACATCCTACTTCTCATCATCATATGTCTCTATTTTGGGGGCGGCTAGAGCTAGGGCAACTTTCACCCTTTGTTTTTAGTTTCTCTCCTCTCAGGATCATTTGAAAATATACATATGATTCCAAAATCCTTGAGGGGATTTAATGGTTTGTGTAGCAATAGGGGTACTAAGGGGAAGACAAAAGGGGATAGAAAAAGGGGCACCTGATTGCTTAGCTCGATGGGGAAGCCATAAAAAAATTTAAAATTCATTGGAGAAAAGGCGAGATACCCTTTCCAAATTTGCAAAGGGTGTAGGGTACTCATTAGGGTCAAAGTGGTAGTAGTGGAAACATGGGTCATTGGTCGAGTGGCTGGAAAGGGTGAAGAAACTTGTAAAATAGGCTAGTCAGGGACTGAAGCCTGTGCCTCAAATAGGGAAATCAAAACATCAACCATAGAGGTGGTGGAAGATGCACATTTCATACGTGAGGGTTCCAAAACAATAGAAGTAGCAATGAAAAGGGGTGCAAAAAGGACAGACTACACAACAGTGGTCATGGAGGAGATTTTGGTAGATGGTTGAGGAACTGATAATACTAGAGAAGAAGAGGAAGAAAGAATAGCGGGTGAAAAACTTACCTACACCACAATAGCTATAAGATTCACGAGAGCTGTGGGACCTATGAAATGAAGATCACCTCATCGTCATCCTTTTCCTTAGACTTCCAAAAATCTAATGCTTGGGTTCTCCTTCTCTTTTCTGGAAACTGGTCCATTGCCATAGATTCTTCCCCTATCAATTTTGATGAGCCTTAAGCTCCTTGAGCAGTCGGGGTCATCCTTGTAGACCCATGGGTCTGAATTGATCTTGTTAAAGCATTGGTGGAGGATGATGGTTGTCACCCTCTAGGTTGTTATGGATCCTTTCCCTTGTGATTTCCCAACTCCTCTCACAGAGATGATGATTCAGAGTCATCCCTATTAGAAAATGATCCTACCTCTACATCATACACTTCATCAAAAATTTCATCTATAGCGATGTCCTCATGTAAGGTGCTTAGTTGTTTGATCTCCTATCAATAATTCCAAAAATTGGTTGTTTCCCTCTCCAACCAACCTTTTTTCTTCAGCTAGCAGGCCAAAGTCTTATCAGTGGGGGCCTTCATATTAACCTTCCCTTCAATATGATAAAAAGAAATCCATTGGGGCCGGATGGATGGTAGACGTGATAGGTTGACATGGTAACCAACCCTATTTTTTGGTGGATTTCACTTTTCTTCCCAATAAGGATGTGACTCATGCCTTAAAGGTATGGACCTGCTCGGGTCATACTTCCATTTATTATAAATGATACCAAGGCCAAGATGAGCTAACTTCTAGCGAAAAACTCATGTACATTTATCTTCACAAGCAACACCATACAATTACTTACTGTGATAGGGGATTTAAATATACATCGACGCTATGGAAATGGCTTCTTTAATCTTTTCTGTAGCGTAGAAAAATGTATCTCTTTATATTTTCACACTTGTTTGGGCCTTATTCAAATTTATGCTTCTTTATGCTTTAAATGGTCTATTTTCCCCACTTTTGAATTAAATATTATTTTAATTCAAAAGTTAGCTTTTCCCTCTTTTTCTATAATTAAATAATTATTTAATTATTTGATTATTCATTAGCCTTTTCTCTCTATAATTAAATAAATGTTATATTTATTTAATTATTTATGCTTTCTTTATCTTCTCAATTAAATAATTATTTTAATTATTCCCTCTCCATTAAATAATTGTTTTTAATTATTTAATGTTTAACACTCCACCTAGATTAAATAATTTTTATTATTTAATTTTCTCCAACAACCTCTTTTTATGTGCCAATCTTATCTTCCGCCTCAAGTCTTTATCTATCCATGTCTTTCTTCTCTCAATTAATCTCCACCCTTGATTAAATTATTTTCTAATTTACTCTTGTCCCTTGATCGTGATCCTTATTCTAGCCATTCGCTTAACTCTCCTCTATAAAAGGAGATCTTTCATCCATCCATTATCCAAGTATCATCAAGCCTACATGTTGTCAAGTCAATTAATTAATTCTGAGGCATTCAAGAGCAAGATTCTCCATCAATTGTTGCAGTAATTCAAGATCTTTCATCATGGCAAATTTCTGATTCCATTGTTTCATGTTTCATGCTTTATTATCTTATTTCATCATTTTGGTTTAATTACCTAAACATGATTTGACCAAGGTAAACCCCCAATCCCTAACAATCCAAATTTTCTCTCTCTTCCTTTGTGTGATTGTAGATTTAGGTGCTTGGATGGCTTGGACATGATTGAAGAATAGATTTCAAACTTGTTGAAGTCATCTCCCTGTTGATGTTCCAAATTGACCGATCAAATGAGTCCTAAATATTAGCCAATTTCTTATGCTTAGACTCAGAGAGGGATTTGGCCAACTAAAAAGATTCAGTCAAAGATTGAAATCTCCTACACTTCTAGCTCTGCAGGACCAAGGTGGGTCTCCCTTTACAATTCCTAAAGACTCAATTCAACTATGCACAAACATTGCTTTCTATAGCAGATAACTCCAAATTAAAATATACCAAGGAAAGTATTGACAACTTCAAATTTGGCTAAATTCTTGGTCTCTCAACACTCACTTAGTAATTAGGAAGCATAATTCAACATTAAACCTCAACCAAAGAACAAGGATTTAAAATGAATTTGAATTTAAAATGTTTCTGGGAATGCATCAAGCTAAATGACAAATCTGTGCCTAATTCTGGGCCATGGATTGAAATGCATAATCCTAAAGAGAATTCATCAGCAAATAAAACTCAATCAGTGGATTCAAACTGCTAATGCATTACACCAATAGATCCACTCCTGTTATCAATCAAATTCTTCTTACAGATCCACCTTGCACACTTGAAATCACAATTATATTCTCAAAGTAATTTAACCATTTCTTTGAGACAAAACCATGAACCTTTAAATTTGGGCCCATTCAATTTTATCGAGCAATTGAAAATTTTCCCATATCCTTTTGCATTTCACCTTACATTTAAAAATAATTACAATTGCCCCTGTGCTCTCACCTTTTTTATTTTTTATTAAAGCCTTCATTTTAAGATGAAAACATTTACCCGGCCCTTTTAACAGCTTACTCCAGCCATTTATTAGTTCCTGCCGCCAAGCAGGAATACTATTGCATTCGCCCGAAATGCATTTCTCGTGCAGCATTGGCCTATCACATTTCGGCATTTAACATATTACTTATTTTTTTGTATAGTTTTAATTTGGAGAGCTATTTTTTATATTGGAAAATTAGCATTTATCTATTTTTCTATTCGTCCAAGTAGCTTTATATATCATTTTTCGGTTTAAAAATTTGAGAAAATGCGAACGCATAGATTGATTAAATAAATTTAAGCAAAGACATAGTTTAAAAAAATTAGCGGCTAGAGGTACATAATCCATAAATGTAGATTAAATGCATTAAAATATCAGGAAAATGCGAGCGCACAGATTGATTAAATAAAGTTAAGCAAAGGCATAGTTTATAATAAAACTGGCGGGTAGACGTACGTAATGCATGAATGCAAATTAAATGCATTAAATGGCATCTGACTGGAGGTGAAGGCACTGGAATGGCTTGGTGGCCACGCATGACCAGGGTACTTTGGTCATTCAATATAGAGTTAAGCCACTTGCTATGCATCTCTATTACTTTGCGTGTGTTGTTTTTGTGTTCTGTAAGCCCATGTTCTGAGGAAGAGTTTGTAGTGACTGAGCATGAGATGTTATAGTTGCATAGTCTAGACCCAGAAATGAGTTACAGACGATTAGAACAGAATTTTGAGGTAAGTCATCTGCCATTATTTCAGCACAAAATTTTGGTAACACAGCCAGCTCCTTATCTAATTCTATAAGTATTTTTTTGTTATCTGTAGTCATTGCTACACTTTAGTATTTGTTCCTTCCTGAATTCATCAGAATTTCTTTACAATAAATGCATGTTGAATAGGAAAACATGATAATTATTTCAAGCTTTCCACAGAATTTAATCAAAAAGAAAGATTCTTCTAAGGAAACTATGTAGAAATAAATCAGATTATTGAAGATTGGGATGCAATTTGAGGCTCGTCCAGGGAAACTATGACTGGATTATAACCAAAAGTACGAAAAAGAAAATTCAGTATTGAAAGGGCTTACCATTCTAAAAAAATGAGGACTTCCTTAAAACGATCTCTACCTGTAAAGCCACCATAATTAAAGGCAACACAAAAACCAGGGTTTTCCTTGAGCCAGTAAAAGCAATCCCAATCATATCACGGCCTGAAAATATGACCAGAAAACCCTGAACCTGTATAGGCGTTGGCTGCAGAATCCCTTTCAACTTGAGCTTCTTCAGTATAGGCTCGGGAAACCTCATGTCCTTAAAATTCTTAATCGGGGGAGGAATTTGCTCGCCTTCCACCAGAATATGCCACTGTTTTCTGACAGCATCGCATTCTGACTCGGTCATGTGACGGATTGCAGTAGGCGGTTTCCAGCCGGTCACCATGGGCTCATGGTATTGAATTCCCTTGGCCAGTTCCCTTACGGACATTAGGGTTTTCCGGTCAGAAAGCCTTTCAATCATTTCTTTTTCCTGCTGTAGGAGCTGCTATGTGGGGCTTATTTCGGGTAAGTCTTTTTTGAGCTGCGATGCCTTTACGAGCAAGCTGGGTTTCGCCTCGGCCGCCTTGGCTTGTTGGTCTTCATCCAGAAAACCCTTCCCTTTTCTTTGCAAGATCTTTTGAGCTTCCATAAGTCTGTGCTTCTTCATAGGAATGTATTCTTAATAATCTTCGTCTTCTTCACCATTTTCCATACTATTCTCACGTGATTCCATGTTATTTTTTGTGTCCGATGGGTTAAGATCCTGTAAATTTTGTGTTGAACCGCTTTCTACTTGCATTTTCACTTGCTTTGGGGTGCAATTTGAGTATGGTTTTCAAAGGTTTTCTCTGAGATCTACTGCTTGGAAGCAAAACTGCTACAGAACTCGTCTGCTTGTCTGTAGACCTGAAAAAACCAGCTTAGAACGAAACTATAAATTTGTCCGCTCTGTCAATATAAAAACCAGCACTCTCGCAGTAGCCCCTTCCAAACTGTCATTCATCATACTAATCATTGAAAGCATAGATCATAATGTATTGGAAACTGTCATTCATACAATGTACTGCCTATTTATATGCACAAATTTGGAAAAAGCAGAAAACTAAAACACAGAGATTCAACACAAAATAAATTTTATATTTGAGATAATGATTTCCTGATCTGTTGAGAACTTGAGAAAACATGGGTACGCTGAAGTTTCTAATAAATTTTGTCTTGCTATTTGTTCGTAAGCATGTCTGCAAAATGTGGAAGCAAAGACAAGGCACGTGAACTGTCCCCCAGAATGCCACGCAAGTGTTTTTTTTTTCCTGTATACATTACATTACGAGTTTGTTTTTTACTTATATTTAGGTTTTATAATATTAGGAAGATAAAAGTAAAATTTAAAAATTTAGAATTATGTAGCCTGAAAATATGGTTTCGCCCATGATTTTATAGTATGGTTAGGTGGTATGTACGCTGAAAAGATAATAATAGTAGGAAAGATACCCAAAGACGAAAATATTAAATATTATTTCATAGAAAGTGATTTTTTGTATCGCAGTCGTCACGTAGAATACTAAAATCTGGTATTAAAAAAATACTTAAAACTGAAAACAAAAACTATTGTATTTTCATGATTTCCCTCATTTTTCACCTTGTTTTTCAAGCTTGCCTTCTCCGCCAGCCCCTGTTGCATTATTTCTGTTCTCATAATATTTTTCAATCACTTTGCTTTTCAGGGTTTTCACCGCTTTGCATTTTTTAATCTTTACCACTCACCAATGCTCCCATTTTATTAACTGTTTTCCCATTATCATCACTTTATAGTTAGGTGGGTATCCTATTATTATTTTTTAATTATTATTTTTTTAGGTAAATAAAGTATTATAATAACGATTTTTTAATTATAATTTTTAATCACTTTTACAATTTATTAATTAAATTCATCATTTATATTTTTTATTTATTTTATAATTTTATAAAAAATAATTTATATAATTTTATATTTGATAATACTATGATTTTATTAATTGCATATGATTATTAGATTATTAATTTTAATTTTATTATTATTTTTATTTAATTTTTTTTATTAAATTTGTGTACTAATTTTGAATACTATAGTATTTATATATAATTGATTATATTTATTTTTATACTAAATTTGGTTAATACATTTTGTTAATACTAAATTTTGTTAAAAAATATTTTATATTACCAAAACCTATTCATGTTTTTCACCCATTGCCATTTTGAAATATATTATTTCCGGCATGGTTTTATTTTTTTTCATTTAATTATATTTACAAAATACTACATTAATTTTTTTTAAAAATTATATAATAATTATTTTTTACAATCATATAACAACATTATTTTAATCGAAAGGGCTTGGGTTTTTATTTTTATTTTTATTTTTTCGTAATAAATTAATTTAAAAAATATTATATTGAATTATTTATACAATAATTATATGATGTTTTATAATAATAAAAAAGAATTAAAATTTTACATACAATAAAATAATAAATATGTTTAAAATATTTAGCATATTCAATTATTATATTCTTAAAATACATTTACAATTTTATATTATATAAAATTTATATCTACTATATAATATTAAATATTATATTTCAAATACTACATTATTTATATAACTATAGTTTACTATAATAACAAAAGAAAAATGACACATCTAAAATTAGACATCAATGCACATCAATGGCTGTACCTCATAACCATTTAGTGCATCTAAAATTAGACATCAAATATCACGGCTAAATTCAACCAACGTTACAAAATTCATGACTCCCACCTATGCACATCAATGGTTGTACCTCATATCCATGCAACACCACACATGGCACAACATACATTTTCTAGGTTCATTGCAAACTGTGAACATCAAATTTGTTATTTTTTGTACACTAAATTAACATTGAGATGTCCAAATCTTTGCTCATATTTCAACAGTTGTTGCGCAGTTGGACCCACTAAAAAAGCATTCCTCCTTTTCACAAGTTCTACTCCAAATGAACATATGTTTCTACAATTATGTTATTATGAGACACAAATTTCTATGCATAGTTATTAAGGGTTGGTACAAAATCCTCTCTAACCTTGTAATGCCCTAAAATACACATTTTGTTTATGGAGATCATTTTCAATCCCAGTTTTTTTGTATTAAGCAGAAACTCAAATTTCTATACATAGTAATTAAACAACTGGAATAAAATCTTGTGTAAATTTGTAATGCTTTGAAATACACATTTTGTTTGTGGACATCATTTCAAATTATGTCAATATCATTGCTCAATAGGTATTTGTATGTAAATTTAATTTTCCTTGCAATGCTTCAAATGTCTTCAAATTGAGGATCATTATGGAAATAATTACAAATAGTAGATCATTTAGCAATTATGCAGTCACTTACATCCACTGAAAGACAACTAAAACAAAACCTTCCAATTAAGTAGATACTTTCACCTAAATGTAATTTGTACGAAGATACTTTCATTCAAATGTAATTGGATTTTTTTTTTTTTCAAATTCCAGTTTTATGGTGGATTTTAGACCTGCAATAATTTCAAAAGATTGTTGTAATTCTAATTCAGCCAACATTTACTCTCAAGTTGCTTCACAAAAGAATGGTATGAGATAGAGGAAGATAATTTTGAATCAAAACAACTTACTGTGTAGTCCTACATACAAATATATTGTACCTGGATATGTTGTTTACACAAATAAATTGCTTCTATATAATTCTTTCCATCCGCCTGCAATGTTTTTTTCATGCTTCATCAGTAACATCATTTTGCATTTATTTCCAAAAAAAAATTCCCTAGGAATACTTGAGATGAGATCTTTTGCTTGAGAGTTACAATTGCTTGAAATTTTTTTAAGCTTCCATTTCCGCACAGAGAGGATACTAGCAAAGGTTTTGGAATTTTCCTTTACACCTACCAATTGCATTTGCTTCAAAGTTTCTAAAGCTTTTTCATAAAAATCCATTTTCTACAAATGTTGCAATCATTGTAGTTATTGTTATAAAGTATGAATACGACTGCCTCCATGTTGGCACTCGTTACTTCGTTCTGCAACAGACTCCTTACTTCTTTCTGCAATGCCTTATATAGTATGTTGGATTTGTACCTACAATGTTCAATACCACAAAGTCCTAAATTTTTTTAGCAGTGACTGCAACAAAAACTAGAGAAGAAAAGAGAAAATTGTGTATGCCTACTGTGAATGTGAGCATTGTAAATTTGTGATCTTCCTATAAAATAGGTTCAAAAAAAATCTCTATTCTCTCACAGTAGCCCCTTCAAAGTTGTATTTCATCATACTAATTATTAAAAGCATAGATCATAATATATTGGAAATTGAAGATTTTGTGATTTCTGGATTTTTGTTCTTTTAAGTTTGTGCCAAAGTCAAACTATTTCCATTTTACATTTTTGTTGTAAATATCATTTTCTGTATATATTAACAACAATCACAGATATCATTCTCTTTCAAATTCATTGTAATTGTAATTTTGCGAGTTCTTTGCATTTTGGTCATTTCCTTGAGCTTTATTGCTATTCTTTTAGAAAAACAAACAAATGGTCTTCATTTTCTAGTGAAAGCTTATTACATGGTGCAATGCTTATTATAGGCTACACAAATAACAAGAAGTATTTTAAAATTATAAAATGCAATTTGCATTATAAGCAACAAAAGTTCTTGCTTAGGTTCTTCCTCGTCGAAATGAATCTACATAAGAATTATGTTTTGTTTTTATGAGTAGCATAGTATATGTCACTCACTGTACTCATTTGTCTAGATTGTCCTTGTAATAGGGATCAGTACTTTGAAGTCTATTTAAACAATCACGCACAAACTGCAACGTGAGGTTGCCATATTAACCTTCTCCTTTTCTTTTTTTTTAATACAATGCAGAGTTTTGCAAATATGCGCTTCTGGGAAGATTTCCCATGGTTGTAGATGAAATAGTATATGTTTTTACACTTTTCTCATCTCTCAATTTTGTCATTGTACTAAGAAAAATTACTTATGACTATAATAACAGCCAAAATTTCTAAATTGCTACGAGTGTACTTGATCATTCAATAGCAAATTGCAAGGTCAGCTTTCCAAATTGTCTTTCTGCTTTTCTTGAAATGCAATTGAAATTCTTCAATATAATCACTGCATAAAGTTCTCTTTCATGTTTTCATTTTGTCATCTTGTATTCTTAATTTCTTTGAACACAAATGATTTAAAAGGCTGCTTGCACATATAGAAACAGAAAAATGCATTTTCCACAATTGCAATAGTAATTTGTCTTCAAAAATAGAACAAGTTTTGCTTGTGTTAACTAGTTATACTTCATGTATACAATATCCATAGAATAGAATAAACTGCTAGAATGCAATTTTCAAACCCTGTTTGTAGTTTCAAATAGCCTATAAAGTCATAAGCTTTTGTTTTATGTCTACTGGTTTACACCTCTATGCATTTAAGGAAATTTTGTTCAATAGACTACTTATATCCCTAGCAAGTTGCTATGCACTGTGCAAGTGAACATATGATTATTCTTCCTGCATTGCAAAAAAAGACCAGAAAGTAAATTTCAAAAGCTGACATGGCACATGAATATAGTGAATGATGTACTACGTTGCTTATAGACATGAGACAATATTTTTTCATGGTCTTGTTTACATGCAAATGACATTAACCACAATTTCTTTTGCTCACATTGCCAATTTCATTGTGTGCTTTAAACCTCTAAAGTAAGAGAAAATTGAGGGAAAAAACTATTTATCACCTCAAGTAACTAGTTTCTGGTTCTGGACACTGTAACTATAACAAGGTCTGCTTAGTCACTGTAAACTCTCCTACAACAAAGACTTGTAGAATAGAAAAAACAATCTGCACAAAGTAATAGTCATGGCTAGCAAGTGACTTAAGTATATAATAAATGAACAAAGCAGCCTCGCTATACATGTCCCCCAAGCCATTCCAACAATTTCTCATCCACCCAGATGCCATTTAATGCATTTACTTTGCATTTATGCACTGTGTGCCTGCACCTTTGAGTTTTAATCTCTCATTTTTATTATTTAATCAACCTTTGCCTTTGCTTTTGCAAAATGGACCTATGCCTTTGCATTTTCCTAAAAAAATTAAAACTCTAATGATTTTTAAAGCTATTTCCACAAATAAGAAAAACCATAGATTTTCTTTGATCAATCAATTCCTTTGCATTTCCCTAATTTTTTTAAAACAAAAATGATTTATGAAACTATTCTCTACATGCCACTTCATGCATGTTCGTGTTAATAGCTTTTAAAATCATTTTCTCTTTGAGAAAATCAGTCAGTTAGAAGTGCATAGAAACAAAGCAAACCAATTAAACATTTAAGCATTTACGTGTCCAACTATGCATGTATCTATCTATCCATGCAACTATGTTTCTATGTATACTTGTAGCTATAAATGCATCCACGCATATATGTATTGGTGCATCTATGTGCATATGTATACATGATTCTATCCATATATACGTCAATGTATCTATGGATACATCTTTTCATAGATACATGTATCTACGCATATATGGATACCATGATGGATGTCTGCACCCATGTATGTATGGATACATGTATCAAGTAACTTGTTTCTCGGTCTTCACTCTGCAGCAACAACATCTCTTGCAACTACACGCATCTGCAGAATAGCAAAAATGACACACTCAAAGTAATCACAATGCATCTCAAGTCACTTAAATCTATATTACATGATAAATCCCAATGCCATTTAATGCATTGACTTTGAAACACAAAAAAGAAAACAGATAAATGCCGGTTTCCAAATTAAAAAAATAACTTTTCAAACATCAACTTCCATAATTAAATAGCACAAACAGACCTTCATCCATGAGAACAACATTCACACCATATGAAACCAAGAAAAATATGAAGAAAATATCAAGGTTATGCAATCAAACACTGAGGGCTTTGGAGATAAATATACAACCAAGCACAAATACATGTTGTCCAACATATTAACATGCACATGGTTTTCTACTACTATTTTGTTTATTGCATTTGATTAATAGGTGAAATGTACACAACGAAATACAGCTTCGTAATGCACTTTAATGGAAAGAAACTGTGAAAATTAACAAATTATCACCTCAAGTAACTTGTTCCTAGGTCTGCACTCTGTAACTATAACATCTCCTGCTTGGTCACTACAAACTCTTCCTCAAAACACGGGTTTACAGAACACAAAAAACAACAAACACAAAGTAATAGAGGTCATAGGCACACATGCAAAATATGGAAGCATATAGAGAGCAAGTTCACTCTTTAACAATCCCATGAAAAATAGTCTTTGTATGCATCCATGCATGCAAGTATGCATCTATATATGTGTGCATGTAATTATGTATATATGTGTGCATGTATCTATGTTTCCATGTATGTATGTATGTATATAACAGATTACTATTGCATTTTCCTAGAATGCTTTTTTGTGGATAGTGCCAGCCAGTTATACTTCAGTGTGTTAACATATTGCTTTTTATATATATGATCTCAATTTCATAAGTCATTTTTTATATCAGAAAATTGGCATTTATCTATTTTTGCTGCCCATGCAAGTGGCTTTCTCAATCCTTTTTGTTTTTAAATGCTCATGAAAATGCAAATGCATAGACTCATTGATGGCTATGTGTCCTCATGCTTATATGCATATTTATAAGAGATTGCTATCATGTAAAATCCACATAAATATTCATTCCCCAACTTGTTGGGGTCGTTTGAATATATGCATATTTTAAGGGATCTATTAATACATGGATATATGCATCCATGGATGCATGAATGCATATATATATGTATGCGTGTAATCATGTATGTATGTATACATGTATATATGTGTGCATCCATTCATCTATCTATGCATATGTGCATTGATCCATGTGTGCAAGTATGTGTCTATGTATATATTTTATCCATCAATCAACGTCAATTAATAAACTAGTGCTTGCACCTAAAGAATGTTCAAGGATTGTGCCAGTAGAAAACCATATGCATATCAATATGCTAGAAAGCATGTATCTATGCATAGATGTGTATGGATGCTAACTGTTCTGAATTCTGGTTGCATGTGATTGGATTAAACAACTAAGAATAAGTGCTACATAATTGAAGTAAAATGACCCCATCTAGTTGGCAAATCAATATTTATCAGCCCTTTACATGTTAACTGAGATTTTTGAAGCTTTTGTTGTTCATTAGCAGCTGGTTTAGCATTGAACAACAGCCTTTCCAGCGCCTTCACCTGCCTTTCCAGCGCCTTCACCTCCAGCTAGATGCCATTTAATGTATTTAATTTGCATTCATGCATTACGTACGTCTAATCTCCAGTTTTATTATAAGCTATGCCTTTGCTTAACTTTATTTAATCAATCTATGTGCTCGCATTTTCATGACATTTTAAAGCATTTAATCTGCATTCATGGATTACGTACCTCTAGCCGCCAGTTTCTAAACTATGCCTTTGCTTAAATTTATTTAATCAATCTATGCGTTCGCATTTTCTCGAATTTTTAAAACGAAAATGATTTATAAAGCTACTCGAACAAATAGAAAAATAGATAAATGCTAATTTTCCAATATAAAAAATAGCTCTGCAAATTCAAACTATACAAAAAAAAAAGTAATATGTTAAATGTCGAAATGTGACTGGCCAATGCTGCCAGTTAAAAGCATTCTGGGCGAATGCATAAGTCCTAATTAATTAGATATCAGATGAAACAAGGATAAATGAGAAAAATGGCATTGATTAAATTGACATGAATGAAATCTTAGCTGGACCTATTAGCTGATACGCTACATATATTGTGACATTTTAGCTTCCAAGAACTCTCATGGCTATCAACCTGCTATCATGTAAAAGCCACATAAATTTTTATTTTCCAATTCCATCGGGTCATTCTATTTCCATTTGCCTAACATTATTTCATTCCATTTTCTAGCACTTATTATTAACTGTTTAATCCAACTACATGCAAGTAGAAATCACAGCTCATGGCATCCTTATGTACTTGTGCACAAATACATGTTGTCTAACATATTAACATGCACATGGTTTTCCACTGCTGCTTTGTTAATTGGCTTTGATTAATAAGTGAAATCTGCACAAGGATAATTATAATTATTTCTTTCCTTTAATTCTTATGTATTTATAGACTGGTTAGTAGCTAACTAATTAATTAGATATGAAATGATACAAACGTGAATGAGAGCTACAAGCTAGAAGAAAATGACAAAGTTAACATGCCAATATGAATGTGTCTTGACTGAATACTCATTGATTAAAATTCGCTAAAAACATTTCAATCTCACATGGTTCCATCCATGCATACATCCATGTGTCTTTTACTACAAGTCATTGTGTATCTATGTATCCTCAGATGCAACCATCCATATATTGATTCATGCATATATGTGACTATGTATACATGCACCTACCAGTATATGTATGGCTGTATCTATTGATACATGTATACATTGGTATATGCATATATGCATCTGGCAATAGTATGCATGAATACATGTATGTATGGATATATGGATTCTACGCATACCTACATGTATACCATCTATCACAAAAACATTTGCACCATACAGAACAAAGAAAGATATGAACAAAATATTGAGGTTATGCAATCAAACACTGAGGGCTTTGAAGATAATTATACAGTGATGTGTACATACATGTTGTCCAACATATTAACATGCACATGGTTTTCTACTGCTACTTTGTTAATTCGCTTTCTTTAATAGCTAATATGTACAAAAGGATAATTGTATTTATTTCTTTCTTTTTATTCCTGTGTATTTAAACACTAGTTGACAACTTCCTAATTAATTAGATATCAAATGAAACAAGGATAAATGAGAAATATGGAATTGACTAGATTGACATGATTCAAATGTTAGGTGGACTTGTTAGCTGACATGCTATCATCACTGTGACATTTTAGCATCTAACAAGTCTCATTCATGGCTCCAAACCTGGTATCATCTAAAAGCCACATAAATATTCAGTTTCCAACCCGATGGGGTCATTCTATTTCCATTTGCCTAAATTTATTTCATTTCATTGTCTACCACTTACTATTAATTGTTTAATCCAACTATATGCAAGTAGAAATCACAACTCATGGCATCCCTATACACTTATGCACAAATAAATGCTCTCTAACATATTAACATGCACATGGTTTTCCATTCCTACTTTGTTAATTGGCTTTGATTAATAGGTGAAATGTGAACAAGGATAATAATCATTATTTCTTTCTTTTAACTGTTATGTAAATTTAAAGGCTAATTAGCATGTCAATATCAAGGTGTCTAGACTAAATACTCATTGATTAGAATATGTTGAACATATATCAATTTTATATGGTTCCATCCATGCATATATCCATGTGTCTTTTTCTTCATGTCATTATGTATCTATGTATCCATAGATGCAGTCATGCATATATCAATTTATGCATTTATGTCACTATCTCTCCATGCATCTTCCTATATATGTATGGATGTATCTATGGCTACATGTTTGCATCGGTTTATGCATATATGCACCTATCAATTGCATGCACACATCCATGTATATATGCATCTATCGATATCTTCCATGGATACATGTATATATGCATGTTTGGATTCATGCACCCATGTATGTCTCTTTGTCTCTGCCCATCTGCAAATGCATTTATGCATATTTCTACACATACATGTATCTACACACCTTTTTGTATAACATATCTATTTGTGTTTGCATACATGTGTCTATGCATTTGTGCATGCATATACAATACTCTTCCTTACAACACAAGCATCTAGAATAGAATACAGCATCCACAAAGCAACTATGATGCATTGCAAGTGGCTTAAATCTATATTAAATGGCCAAAGTATGCTGGCTACCCATGCCCACCAATCCATTCCAGTGCCTTCCCGACCAACCAGATGCCATTTAATGCATTTGCTTCAATTGTTTTGACCACTCTATGTGTTCGCATTTTCCTGATATTTCAATGCATTTAATTTGTATTCATGGATTATGTTCCTCTACCCGCCAGTTTTATAAACTATGCCTTTGCTTAAATTTATTTAATCAATCTATGTGTTCGCAGTTCATTGATTTTCGAAAATGATAATGATTTATAAAGCTATTCTGATGAATAGAAAAACAAATAAATGCTAATTTTCCAATATAAAAAATAGCTCTCAAAATTCAGACTATACAAAACAAAAAAAGTTATATGTTGAAATACATTCATGCATATTGTTCATACATGCATTTATGCATATATGCCTTCATCCATATTTGCTTGTGTATATGAATGCATCCTTCCATGCAACATATGCATATGTATCTATATGCAAATATGTATGCATCCATGTATCCATGTATTCATTTCTCCATCTGTCCATGCAACTCTCTTTTCTGTGTATACATGTATCTATCGATGCATCCATGCATATATCTATGAATAGCTCTATGTATTTCTCTCTCCATTCATTTATTGTTCTCTAACGCATCAACATTTGCATATTTTTGGTTTTGTGATCTTCCATATTTATTGTTTTCATAGTATATGCATAACAACTTCTGCTTTGTCTTCTGTTTTGACTCTTGTATCCTTAAATATCATTATATTTTTATATCTATTCTTCTCTTGTCGCATTTCAAGGAAGCTCAAGGATCTTGGCACCTTGTTCAGTACGAAGGAGAGTGAGAAATGGGACATGAGTCTTTCTTCTATGTTTGTATTGAGACACCCAGCCCTATGATGATTTTAAAAAGCATAACCAATAACAAACTAGACATTCTTACACCCTTTGATGGAACAAATGATCACTTCATACCCTATCAATTCCATTCATTTCCATTTCCACCATTGCACATCCTTTCTTCTCAAATCAAATACATTTCAAAATCCATTTATATGCTTGCCTTCCATCACATCAATGTGTTCCATTCCTTTTTTCTTTCAATCCAGCTCACTCATTCAAATTTTTATATCTTGCATTTTATTTTAAGCGTACAACTCAAAAATCATAAATTCATACCATTTACATTCCATTCATTCTCATATCCAGTCTAGCATTTCCTTGCCTCCCATATCAAATACTTTTCATAAGCCATTCATTTACCTTACTTGCATCTCATCATTTTCTCAATTCCCTCTCCTTCTTGTACTTATATAGCTCATTCTTGTTTTTTACCCTCACATATCTTTATCTATCTATAGCTCAAATATACCTTCATCCATCACAACAAAATTCACATCATACCAAACAAAGAA
Source organism: Sequoia sempervirens (assembly GCA_007258455.2). Lineage (NCBI taxonomy): Eukaryota > Viridiplantae > Streptophyta > Pinopsida > Cupressales > Cupressaceae > Sequoia > Sequoia sempervirens. Next base: position 16,423 of record VDFB02284118.1, on the reverse strand, counting down.
AAAAATGAAGAATATATCAAAGTTATGCAATCAAACACTGAGGGCTTCAAAAATAACTATCATAACATAAAGTTGTATTCAAGAGTACTTTTCGAAACGTCTTTTCTAAATCCTGTTTATTACAGATTCCTAAAAGCGCGTATGACAATTTCTTGAAGGCTAAAATGTATGATCAGATTTAACAAATGTTTACATGTATCCATGCATTCAAATGCATCATTAGATGTCCTTTATACACTTGTTCAAAAACTAATTATGTATTATTATTTTGTTTCAATCATAAATGTTATTTGTATATGTTTCAAATGCAAATTGTTTCTAACATTTCTAGCTTTATGCATGCAGGCATATATACATTCTTGTTTACATACCAAATTGCATGGACACATGTACACATCCATGCATGCATAAAGGTTTACATGGTTCCATATTTTTATGCATTTCTTCGATAAATGCATTGGTGATAAGTAGTTTATTTTTCTTGTTTTCTTTCATTTAATACTGCAAATGCAAGTTCAGTTTCATTGTGCTTTGACGCATTTAGAATGCTTTGATTATAAATTTGTATTTCTAATCAGTTTTAGTGTTTTCCATTCAAATTTTTCGCTCAGATGCGGAGGATGCTTTTCACACTCCTTTGCATTATGTGCACATGGATACATGTATACATGTCATCACATTTAACAAATCTTTACATGTATCAATGCATTCAAATGCATCATTAGATATCCTTTATACACTTGTTTGAAAAACAATTATGTATTATTATTTTGTTTCAACCATAAATGTTATTTGTCTCTGTTTCAAATGCAAATTGTTTATAACATTTCTAACTTTATGCACACAAGCATTTATAGATTCTTCTTTCCATACCAGATTACATGGACACATGTACACATCCATGCATGCATAAATGTTTCATAAGTAGTTTATTTTTCCTATTTTCTTTCATTTAATACTGCAAATGCAAGTTGAGTTTCATTGTGCTTTGACGCATTTAGAATGCTTTGTTTATAAATTTCTATTTCTAATTGATTTTAGTGTTTCACATTCAAATTTTCAGTTCATATGTAGAGGATGCTTTTCACTCTCTTGTGCATTATGTGCACATGGATACATGTATACATGCATGCATGTTTACATAGATTGCTCAAGCATTGTTACAAATGTTTGAGATTATTTGCAATTAATAATTCAAACAAATAAATAATACATTTTCGCTTCCTGAATAAGATCATAAAGGATATAAAAATAAATGTATTCATTGGTATATCTATAAACATTCCACGCATTAATGCACCATTGCAAATTATTTCAAACTTTCCTAGCTAAATTTAGTACATTTATATTCCTAACTTCTATCTAATTACTTTTTCTAACTCATAGCTAGATGCTTTTTACCTCTCGACAGGAACTTGACGCTTGCGTCACTTGTTTACTTCACCTTTCTGCATTTGAAATGATAGCATTTTTAAACGGTAAGAAGTCCTTTTAAAATTTTCATGGGGCCATTAAAAAAAATCCCTGGAACTTCAAGAGGGCCCACCACACCCTTTAACCCCTTGCATACCATTTCACATTTTATTTAAAAATGTTTAAAAACAGTGAAAGCCCCACACACTTTCACGGGAAAGTTTTAATATTTGCCAACTTTAGCCTTTTCCTTCATCGCATACCTCGCACCTCTTCTCCCTGACATCACCTTTAATGCACGAGGTCAGTGAGATTGTTCCACATGGCGTGGTATTCATAATTTTCGTTGATTTGTTTGTTGCCCTAATCTCTTCATGTGTTTGCTTGTGCTCTACCTGCAACTCCTTCTTGTGCATTCATGGCGGCCTCCCTCCTATGAAAAATATACGCCAGGTTTTGTATTCCCACCTAGTGCTAAACAGGAAAGAATCCTTTTGTGGCCTCAACCGCTCCTTTTACCATATCAACATTTCTACTAAAAATGGTAGGGTGGTTTCTTACACTCTGCATACATCTTGCATTTGCTTAGAAGTTCCTACAACCTTTTCAACAGATCCATTTTGTGCAACACGCTAGCACCACTGTACAGTAGCATCGAACCTTCTCATGGAGTTTGATTTTTTTTTCACAGTAGTCAATGGTTTTTTTGTGTTCTAATTGCTTCAGGAGCATTGAAAGGACCTCCCTTCTATCATTAATACGCCAAGGAACCAAAATGATTTGAATGCCCCAGTATGTGTTGAATGACGCTCTTTTGAATCCACTCCTTCACTTGCATTTGCTTGAAAGTTTTAGAAGACTTTTCAACAAATCCATTTTTGCATACGCAACAATCATAGCATTCCCTGAGACCACATTTGTTTGGAGGTTTTTTAACCAACAGTTTGCATGCTATGTCCATGATATTGTCTTCATGGATAGATCCTTTGTTCTTTCCTCCATAATGTGTTTCTTTGCAGCACCAAATTGACCTTTATATTCAGTTGGTCCTCTTTTCCTCTGTGCCAACATACCATAGAGCTACTTGGTTTCCCTCCTTCCAAATCTAAGGAAGCTCTTTCTGTACAGCCTTATGCTAGCTTTATGCAAAATGCAATGCCACATTCTTTGGGTCGCCCTCTCATTGTATGCGCATTACCAAGTTTATGGTGAAGTCTCCTCTACACTAATAAATTAGCCACTTTCACTCACAATGCAAGATTTGCTAAATGCGCTGCCAAGGAGAAATTGAACATCATTCAACCTCTCAAAAGGTTGATCTACTCGTTGCTCGAACACAAAGAGCTTATGGTGAGTTTGTGAGTTACTTTTGAAATACACCCTCCAAAGATTCGATACATTCACAACAAGTGAAAACTGCCTTGGACAATCTTCTCAAGCCTAAGGCACAACTACAAGCAATACCCTGTATAATTAATTTTCTCTTTCAATATCATGTAAATGTTCAAATCATCCAGGCAAGATTTAGATAGTATTGTGAATTTTTCCATGATGACTTCAAACAAAACACCACCCTCCAAGCTTCCATTGTAACATTATTATTATTTTTTCCCATACCATTGTTTTGGGTGCTAGGGAATGCTCTATTAATTTGTTTCCCAAGATTTCAGCCCTCATTGATGAAAGTATGAGTATGTTTCTCTACCAAGGTAATTATGTTGTCCATATGAGCATCATACCAGGCTTGCAAGAATTCAAAATCCCTTTAAAAATGTCCACAAATCTTCCACCATACCTAACTGACACAACATGCATGTGTGCCATATCATGAACATTGGTCAAACTGACAAAAGCTACAACCATATTCACATATTGCAGAGAATTGCTTAAGAGTTTGTTTTTTACATTTTCAACATTGACAACAATCTCTAACCTGTGCAATGCAGTGACCTCTTTGATCATTTTGTTTAAAATGATAAATATTTCTTCATAATGAGATCCTTACAAAAAGTGGATCAACAATAAGTTCCAAGTTCAGTAGGATCTAACTTTAAACCTTAAGCCATAATTGTAAGTGAAAAAGTGTATCCATATAATCAGGAGGCTTAAATAGTATAAGCATGTATAAAATATTTGCATTCTCAATATCATGTAGTTGTCACTGCATTATTCATTTCTACAATAGGATCAATGTGATCAACCTTTGAATACATGACTTTCCTCAAGTTGTGTGACAGATGTCGGGTCCCCCTATGGGCCTAACTAAAAAAAAAACATTTTCAAATAAGTTTTAAACTTGAATTTTCCTAACATAGATTCTAAATGCTTTTGAAGTGAAATGATAGACTGGGTTGACATTAAAATCTGTTTTCAAGCATGTTTGCACAATGCTCAAAACTAGCCAAGTTGGCTCTGGAATTGCCTTGGGAAACTAGGCAAATGACCTCCCAGAGCTATGAAAATGCATAGGCATATAGACATTTGACCCGAGAATGGAGTGCAATAGATTTATCAGAGAAACATATCATGAGGTGAAAGATATTCAATGCCAAAGTTTCTCAATTAGACTTTTTTGCAAATGCAGTTCAAAACAAATTAAAGTTCACCAATTCACCATTTTGAAAAAAATATCAAACCAACTTTTGGGGGGCTGCCATTGGAAACCTAAGCTCATTTGGGTACATGGAATATGTGTGTAAGAGGGCTTTACTTGAATCAATATTCTTCACAAATATTAGGTGTGAAAGTTGACCACCTTGAAACACTGTTAGAAATGTAGATGCAAAATTGAACAAATTGTGTTTACTTTTGATCTTGAAAAAATAGCAAATCTAATCATGAGCCTCTAAAATTGGACCAGGGAGTACATTTATGTAAGGAGAATGGAGAGAAGCAATCCATTTGACATGATGATCATCTATTTGCAAAATATTAACTTGAACAGGAGGTCACTTTGCAAAACTGAAAGTTTGCAAACAGCAAAACAGTGCCAAAACCCTCTGGCTTCACTTTTAAAAACCCTATCAAAAATTATCGTGGGAAGCTAAAAATTGACATTCCTACTCACATATGTCACACGAGTGGGTCCACCAAGGGGTTTTGCACAAAAATCAACTGGCTCTGAAATACAACCCTCCAAAGTAGGCCACTTGAGCAAATTTTTCCGGGGTGTTCTCTAGTGTGCAAAGGAAATTTTTTTGAAATGGGCACTTCAAATTTGCAAAATTTTATAGTCCCAAAACTCCCTATTAGGAAAGGTCAAAATCTACACAAAAAGCCACTTACAGCCTCAGAAATTAAGGTTTTGGATTTGAACACCTGGAGGAACAAAAAGAGTAGAACAAGAGCTATAGAGTCCACTTTTGAGTTTTCAGAAAATCCGAAGAGGAATCATTCACCATTAGTGGGGAGTGAGTCCCACTATACACTTTTTTAGAGTCTTCTATAGATTTGAGTACCCAATTCCCCAAAACCTATTTTGACAGATTTTCCTTGAAGTAGGACTAAGTCGCCCAGATTGGTGTATGATTCCTTGTTGTCCTCTGCAGTAGATTCTTCGGGATCCTAGATCTCCATTCCATCCTTCTCCATCCTCAAGGTGCACATCTCTAGTTTCATAAGTTTCCATTATAGTTTACTTGCATTTCTAGGTCATTTTGCATACTACACTATGTTTTCAAACATATTCATTTTCTTAGTTTTGCATTATTAGTTAATCTCTTTTATCAGTTCTTAGCATCTAGGACATTCCCCTTAGACATATTTCAATCATCTTTGCATTGGAATCCCAAGGGCTTATTCTTGAGTGAACCATTTAAGACTTTTGGATATCTCTCCTTTTAGGTGCAAAATCCTAGAAGTGTAAGAGAGCAACCTATCCAAAAGTCTTTGGTTCATTTTGGTGAACCTGCATTTAGAACATACTATTTTTTATTTGGAGTGCATTTGCATCCTAAGAATAGCTTGCATTAACATTGCATTACATCTTACATTGTTTAATTTGCATTCTAGGGTTTCAAAATTTTGCATTAGTGAAAGTGCAAATAGGTTGCAATTTTGTATCACAAACCATTGGAAAACATCTAAAAACTATATTTTCATTTATTATTCAAGTCATACAACATAAAAAGCATAAAAAATAATTGAAAAATTTAGAAAATTTAGAAAAAAATCCCCATTGGGACTCATTCGCCACCTTGGGAGAATAAGTCCCTTTCCACCCCTAAAACTACCTTTCACGACACTGAAAACCCTATTTCTACAATTTTGTTTTCTACCATTAACTATCTGTATCATTTGGTTAAGTTCTTGTTACATGCATTTCACTAAATCAAGCTTAATTTGGCCCATTTCATGCATTGCTTAATTTCAATTTTGCATTCACAACATTTCATTTTCAAACCATTGCATAGTATAATCAATACATTATCTTGTTTGAAATTTGAATAATTGCATTTCATCCTATGTATTTGCATTACATTTTAAGTTTGCATAGCTTCTATTACTAGAAATAGCATTATTTACATTCATTCCAATTATGGATAGCATTATATCTTTACAATTTTTATTTTCAGCATTAGTTCCTAGTTCATTTAGATCAAATTCATTAGAAAAAAAAAAACAACAAAAAAAATCAAAAGAAACAATTCAAAAAATGCCTACATTTAGAAAAAGTATATCATCCAGCCCTTTATTAGTGACGACTTAGACATGTTAGATGAAGCCCTTAAGGACTCCCTCTCACTAAAATCATCCACTAAAGGTTTCACAAAAAAGGATGCAAGATTCAATAATCATGATAATCATAATTGTTCTTCTGACATCTCTCCCATTGGTGACAAAGGTATCTTGGTGAAATAATACACAATCATTGAAGATCCTAAAAGTCTTGCTTTTCTTCCTCCTCTGAACCCTTTTAAAGACACTATGACACACAAAGCTGAGATCATGGTCACTACTCCCAACACCTCCCCTAATTGTCAAAATTCTTTAGTGAATACAATCATGAATGATCATGACAAACACATTTGTGTGGAGGATATGTTGATAGTTGAGAGCTATGACAATCTAATCTCTCCTACTCAAGAAGACATTGTAGGACATGGGGATGTAAATGTAGATAATCATGACAATCAAACCTTTTTTTTCTCCTAATATCTTCTCTATACATGAATAATATAGTTTGGTGTTAGAAAATATCCTCATTGAGACTCATGAGAATATTATTCCTCCCTTTCCTGATGCCCCTACCATTTGGGATGACTTATTTGAACAAAAAAGTACAATCATTGGTAACCATGAAACTCCTAGTTATCCTTCTCTTGATGCCTCTCCTATGAGCGATGAAGCTAGTTTATCAAATCCAACCATGAAATGTGATGAACCTATTGTTTGTCACTTTTCTAAAAGCTCCCCTACTAGGGTGGACATTATGCCACAAGAAAATGAGATCTTAGAGAAAAAGGATCAAATTATGGACAACAATCAAATTTCCCCCTCTTAACATCTCTTGTATTGGTGAAGAAGATCACGAGAATCTTTGGGAAAACATTATGCATTCAATTTTCTATGAGCTTATTAGCAAGCATGATAGTCATCCTTCCAATCTCTTTCCTAGTTATGAGAGCTTCTTAGTGCAAGAGAATAACAATGTTGACACACTACATAGTTCCACACCCTCTAATATCTCTTCTATTTGTGGGAATGAAGTGATAGAAGAATATGAAAGAATAGACAATCATGATAATCATAGTTCCTTTTCTCCCAATATCTCTCCTACCTATGATGAAGGTATTTTGGAGCTAGAAGATACACCCATTGAGAATCATGACAATGTTGGAAGCTCCTCTTCTATAACCTCTCCTACTTTGGAACATATTATGGCACAAGAGAATGAGATCATAAACACATCTCTTAACATCCCTCTACCTAGTCTACATTCATCTTCTAACTCCTCCCCTATTTGTGAGAATGTTTTTGTGAGCAATCATGACAATCACATTGTTTGTGAGGAGGATATGTTGGCATTAGATGATCAAACCTTTAAGACCTATGACAATTCTCTTTATTTTTCTTCCCCTATTTTGGAATACATTATTGGACAAAGGGATGTAATCACAAATAATCATTATCATCATACTTGTTCTTCTCCTACCGTCTCTTCTACTAGTGAAGAAGATATTTTGGGATTAAATGAACTATTCATTGACATTCATGAGAATCTTCTTGCTCTCTTTCCTAATGTTTCCCCCATCCAAGAATACATAACTAAGCAAAAGGATCCAATCATCAAAAAACAAGCATGTGATTCTTTTTCTTCTCTTGATGCCTCCTCTTCTTGTGATGAAGTTACTCTACAAAACCTATTGATGGAATGTGATCAATATATTTTTTTCTTATCTTCTAAAAACTCTCCTAATAGGGAAGGTATTATGGTGCAATAAAACATTAAAAATACCATATGCAAACCAAAAATCAACCTCATTTCGAAGCATCTTGAGTTGCTTGATATGGTTCAATCCTTGACGCAAATGTTCAGAGTTTATGACAAGTCACCTTCTACTCCTCAAAATAAAACAGTTACATGTGCTATGATCAGTACTAAGAAAAAAGATATAGAAAGACAAAACCAATTTGAAGAAGCCACAAAGTTCTTGGAAGAGGCTTCGAAAACCTTTGATTTCATTTCTACATCCATGGGGGAATACATGATCATAACAAAAGAATCTTAATGGGGAAGAGAAAAAAAATTCATGTCAAAAACATCCACTTCAACCACCTTAAAACCAAAAACAACATCCACGACAAACTTTGAGGAAATTGAACAACCGTCAAATCCAACAAAAGTGACAAACCTTTTTGGAAGACATTTTGGACTTCTAGACATTTGGGAAAGGATGTGATGCTATAAAGTCTAATGATCTTGGTTATTGTCCCTCAAAACAAAAACCTTCATCCAATGACAACGCTATCGGAAAAGATTCTTCCAAGAAAACTCTAACCTTGGTACATCCTAAATTGATAGACATCTCATTAAATATGTATCAAGCAAAAACAATGTTTACTTATCGACATAAATAACATTAATTGTTTCTCCTTACCATAGTTGCATGTTTTACATTCAACACAAGGAGCAACATATCATTATTCATTCTAGGCTCACCCTTTTCTTGCACTAAGTGGGGGAAGGGGTTAGAAAGCTTTATCCCTTTATGTCACCTAGCATTGTCTCTTTTGGCTAGTCATTAACCTTTCATGAATGTATAAGAGCAAGCTTGGGATGTGGACATGTCATAAGTTGACTTGCATGTGACATACTTATTCATGATGTAGCTCAATTTGGAAACATATGATTTGGAATATGGCTTTCCAAGTTGGCTCTCATGTCTTCTTTCATTCATCATTATCCACTTTAAAGCAATTTCTCACAGTAATGGTGCAACAACTGCTTTAAGCTGGGGGCATACATAGATGACATCTTTTCAAAAAAAAATCATGGCATGATTTTTCTTTTTTCTTATGATGTTTCCTCTTCTTGGTGGTGTCATTGGGTTTGATGTCATCCAAGAGTGTATGATCTACTAACATGGCATGATGTGAACAAGGCATCCCATGGGTGACGATCTGACACTTGACTTGTCCTCTCTTAGAGACATTAGGCACAACACTCCCTAAGAAGAAGCCCTTACATGAACAAAGTAAAATACCCTTTAACAATTTTTTTTACATGACATTCAAAATCATTTATAAAAGCATTTTCATTGTGGTGCCTTATCAATTTATCAAGAGGTATAACTTCGGTATGGTTGAATGGGAAGCCCATTCTGAAACATGAATTTCCCCATAGCCACCTATGTGTGTCTGAGTGCATACCAGCCATGAGTGTACGTTTCTCACCTTCTAGGGCTTCTCACCTGGTGAACAACCAAGAGTTTCATCACCTTTGAGTGAGTATGCATTTTTGGACAAACAGACTAGATCTGATCCACATCGTGTTGGACAAACGGTCGAAGCTTGATCCATCTTTTTTATTTTTTCTCATTTGTACTTCTCTTCTAAGTTATTACCATTGCATGATTGTGTATCTTGATTTGTTGCAAATATTTCACCTTGTGCATGTCCTTTTGCACTTATGTCAGATTGACTTAGGATCTTGGATCCTAGGGGATTGACCACCTTCTTCATCTTTGTTATCCTAAACCATCTGCATTGGTAAAATTGGACCCCTCTTGAATGTCTACTTTAGTGTGAGTTTGAAGCAAGTTCACCCTCTCACTAAAGTGGGGGCTAAATGTAGCGTACAAAAGTGTATCTCTTTACATTTTCACACTTTTTTGGGCCTGCCTTATTCAAATTTATGCTTCTTTATGCTTTAAATGGTCCATTTTCCCCACTTTTGAATTAAATATTATTTTAATTCAAAAGTTAGTTTCTTCCCTCTTCTTTCTATAATTAAATAATTGCCTTAATTATTTAATTATTCATTAGCCTTTCTCTATAATTAGATAAATGTTATATTTATTTAATTCTTTATCCTTTCTTTATCTCCCCAATTAAATAATTATTTTAATTATTCACTATCCATTAAATAATTATTTTTAATTACTTAATGTTTAACACTCCACCTTTCTAATTAAATAATTATTTTATTATTAGCCTCGCCAGGGCAAGAATACTTATACATTCGCCCAGAATGCATTTAACCGGCAGCATTGACCAATCACATTTCACCATTTAACATATTACTTATTTTTTTGTATAGTTTGAATTTGGAGAGCTATTTTATATATTGGAAAATTAGCATTTATCTATTTTTCTATTCGTCCGAGTAGCTTTATAAATCATTTTCGTTTTAAAAATTCGGGAAAATGCGAATGCATAAATTGATTAAATAAATTTAATCAAAGGCATAGTTTAAAAAAGTTGGCGGCTAGAGGCAGTATCGCAGAATCCATGAATGCAGATTAAATGTACTAAAATATCGAAACCGCGAAATGCATAAATTGATTAATTAAAATTAAGCAGAGGCATAGTTTATCAAACTGGCGGGTAGACGTACGTGATGCATGAAAAAAAATTAAATGCATTGAATGGCATTTGGCTTGAGGTGAAGGCGGTGGAGTCGCTTGGAGGCCACGCATGGCCAGGGTACTTTGGTCATTTAATATAGAGTTGAGTTACTTGGTATGCATTTCCATTACTTTGCGTGTGTTGTTTTTGTCTTCTATAAGCGGTGTTCTGAGGGAGAGTTTTAGTGACTGAGCAGGATATGTTATAGTTGCAGAGTCCAGACCCATAAATGAGTTATTTGAGGTGATAATTTGGTGATTTTCAGAGTTTCGATACATTAAACCGGATGCTGAGAGAGATGAATTGCTTGAGGTCACAAGAGGTAACTTTTCGTTGTTTTCGTCTATTCGATATGAGAAATGCAAGTAGGGTTTCATAGTGCTTTAAGGCATTTGTATACTTCGACTATAAATTCGTATTTTAAACTACTTTTAGTATTATCTATTTTGAATTTCAGTTGAAATGCATGGTTTCCATCCGCGGTTTGATAGGAATTCATGTAGAAATCCTCTTGTCTATCATTTTACTTCATGCATGTGAGACGACAGTGTGTTGCTTTGAGCTTTTCCGTTGTCATCAAAGCATAAAGGATAGAGGGGTTCTGTTAAAAGTCATGGTTGTTGTCCTCGTAGGCATAAATCCATATATTAAACTACTTTTAGTATTATCTATTCAATTTTCTTGTTGAAATGCGAAGGTTTCATCTGCGTTTGATAGGTATTATGTAGAAATCCTCTTGTTCATTTTACTTCATGCATGTGAGCCCTGTAGAGTTTGTATTTTTTTGATTGCCGCAAAGTGGTCCCATAAAGAGGGCTTTGAAACTAAAATTATGTCAACGTGTGCGATAATGAGAGCTTTTCAACAATGAGTCGATAAAGGTGTGTTGCTTTGAGCTTTCGCTGTCATGAAAGCATAAAGGATAGAGGATTCTATTAAAAGTCGTATTGCTGTCCCTGTGAGGCATAAAAGCAAACAATGGAGCATAAAGAATGCAGGCGCTTTTTCCTATCGCCATAAAAATTATGTCGATGTCGCCAAGCATTATTTTTGTATCTTAGTTATAAAAACTAAAATATTGTAGAATCCAAATTACAATGTTGCCATAGAGCAGTTAAGTAATATTGCTTGATAGAACAGTTTTAGGCTTCATGCAAAAGAGCAGTCAAATTCATTGCTAGAAGATTTGTGGTCCAAGAACCTGTCGCAATTAGTTTGTGTAGTTAATCTTATCTACATTTATACTTGTGTCTCTTGAATCTAGAAAAATGCTTGCTAGTGTTTAAATGATTTTTGCTATTAGTATCCATCGCAGTAGGAGTACTATATATTGCTATTCTTTTAGAAAAAACAAAGACATGGTTTTTGTTTTCTAATCAAAGCTTTTTACATGGTGCAATGCTTTTGGTTGGAAGAAAAGAGGTCGTGTAGCGGCCCAGTTGTGGCAAATTCTTCAAGCAAGCAGTACAAGGTGAGCTTCTAGAATGAACCTTCTCCTTTGTTTACAATTGCATATAGTAGACAGAGAAAAAGGTTAATTCAAGATTCTCACTATATTGATTGTACTTGTAATCATATCGTTGCTTTTTGTTACAAGGACAATCTTTGCAAATGGGTATTGTGAGTGGCATATGCTATATGGTTCATAAAAATTAAGCAGTTGGGGTTCAAAAGTAGATCTTCATTTCAAAAAATGAACCTTTTAAAATTTTGAGAGTTTGATTCTGAATCCATATGCATACTTTGATTAAAACTACTGGCTAAAGGTGCATAATTCATTAATGCAAAATCAATGCATTTAATGGCATCTAACTAGAGGCGAGGCTATTTGGATTGCTAATTAGTCTTTGAATATATAACAATTAAAAGAGATAAATAAGTATAATTATCCTTGGCCACATTTCACATTTTGACCTTTCAATCAAAGTCAATTAACAAAGTAGCAGTTAGACCTATAGAAGGTTCAAGGACTATGCTGGTAGAAAAACAAATTTAGGACAATGGCTAGACAATTTGTTGAAATTGCTTTAGAAACTTTGAAGCAAATGCATTTTTCCTTCTGTTTGCTTTCATTGTACATCTTAAATGGAAGTTGGGTTTCACATTGTTGCAATGCATTTGGATACTTTGATTGTAAAATCATAGTTTAGATCATTTTAAGTGTTATCAATTCAAACCTTTCCTTGAAATACCAAGGATTCATCTGAATCTTGGAGGCAACGTACAACTGTCTATAATTATCCTTGGCCACATTTCACATTTTGACCTTTCAATCAAAGTCAATTAACAAAGTAGCAGTTAGACCTAAAGAAGGTTGAAGGATTATGCTGATAGAAAACCATATTTTGGACAATGGCTAGACAACCTGTTCAAATTGTTGTACAAACTTTAAAGCAAATGCATTTTCCCTTCTGTTTACTCTCATTGAACATCTTAAATGGAACTTGGGTTTTGCATTGTTGCAATGCATTTGGATACTTTGATTGTAAAATCATAGTTTAGATCATTTTAAGTGTTATTGATTCAAATCTTTCCTTGAAATATGAAGGATTCATCTAAGTCTTGTAGGCAATGTACAACTGGCCTATAAAGAGAGCTTTGGAACCAATGAGCTGTCATAAAGGATAGAGGAATACTGTCAAATATTGTGGTTATTGTCCTCATAGGAACACATGCAAAATACGGAAGCATATAGAAAGCAAGTTAACTCTTCAATAATCCCATGAAAGATAGTCTTTGTATGCATCCATGCATACAGGTTTTCATGTATATATGTGTGCATGTAATTATGTATATATGAATGCATGTATCTATGTTGCCATGTATGTATTTGTGTATATAACAGATTACTGTTGCATTTGTTTTAAATGCTTTTTTTGGATGGCGCCAGCTAGCCATCTAGTCATATTGTGGTTGTTGTACATATTGCTTTTAAAGATATATGAACTCAATTTCGTGAGTTATATTTCATATTGGTAAATTGGCATTTATTTGTTTTTGGAACCCATGGGAGTGGCTTTGTGAATCATGATTGTTTTAAAGTGCTTGTGAAAATGCAAATGCATAGCTTCATTGAAGGCTATGTGCTTTCATGCATATATGCATATTTATAGGATTCATTGCTATCATGTAAAGGCTACATAAATATTCATTCCCTAGGCCCATGTAGTCATTTCAATATGTGCATATATTAAGGGATCTATTGATACATAGAAATGTGCATCCATGGATACATGAACACATATATAGTTGTAAGCATGTGATCATGTATGTATGTGTCTGTGTATATATGTATACATCCATGCATGTATCTATGCATGTGTGCATTGAAGCATGTGTGCAGCTGTGTGTCTATAAATACATTTTATCCAGTAATCAGTGTCAATTAATAGACTAGCACTCGTACCTAGACAGTGTTCAAGGATTGTGCTGATAGAAAACCATATGCATATCAATATGTTAGAGAGCATGTATCTATGCATGGGTGTGTATAGATGCTAATTGTTATAAATTTTGGTTGCATGTGATTGCATTAAAAAATTAAGAATTAGTGCTAGATAATTGAAGTAAAATGACCCTATTCAGTTAGCAGATCAATTTTTCTCAGCCCTTTACATGTTAACTGAGATTTTTGAAGCTTTTGATGTTCATTGGCAGTCTTTGAAGCTTAAGTGTCACAGTATATGTAGCATTTTACCCAATAGCTCTATCATTCATGATGATTTAGGCAAGTTCATATTTCCTCATTCATCCTTGTATTGTCCCATATCTAAATAATTAGGCAATTGCTAGTTAGCCTTTAAGTACATAGCAATTCAAACAAAGAAATGATTGCAATTAGCCTTGTGTACATTTGAACTATTAATCAAAGGAAATTAACAAACTAGCCCTAGAAAACCATGTCCGTGTTAATGTGTTGAATACCATGTATTTGTGCATGGGTGTATATGGATGCTATGAGTTGTGATTTCTACCATTATGTAGCACTTACTATTACTTGTACAACCAAGCGATATGCAAGTAGAATTCATAGTTCATAGCATCCAAATACATTCAAGGACAAATACAAATCAAGGTTGTTGGCATCTTGATAAGAAAGATGATGAGATACATCCAAGTAATGTATGTCACAACATCTTATTGAATAAAGATGATTTGGTTAGGCAGGTTACAGATGAGAATCCTTATTGGTGTGTGGCTAATGCTCTCTTTGATTGAAGACTTGTTAAGAAAATTACATGCCAATACTATTAGAAAACAGGTAGAATTAGATTAATTGATTGACTATGATTGATTGACTATAATTTTGGTTCCAAAGCTCTCTTTATGGGACCACTTTGCAGCAATAAAAAAAAATACAAACTCTACAGGGCTCACATGCATGGAGTAAAATGAACAGGAGGATTTCTACATAGTACCTATCAAACGCACATGAAACCTTCACATTTCAACAAGAAAATCGAATAGATAATACTAAAAAGTAGTTTAAAATACTAGTTTATGCCTATGAGGACAACAACCACAACTTTTAATAGAACCCCTCTACCCTTTATGCTTTGATGACAACGGAAAAGCTCAAAGCAACACACTATTCACTCGTAGTTCAAAAGCTCTCATTATCACACGTGCTTACATAATTTTGGTTCCAAAGCCCTCTTTATGGGACCACTTTGCAGTAGTCAATAATATATAGACTTTACAGGGCTCACATGCATGAAGTAAAATGGACAAGAGGATTTCTACATAATACCTATCAAACGTAGATGAAACCTTTGCATTTCAACAAGAAGCTCGAATAAATAATACTAAAAGTAGCTTAAAATATGAATTTATAATCAAAGAATAACAATGTCTTAAAGCACTATGAAACCCTACTTGCATTCCTGTTTGCATGTACCTAGTTTAAACATTTAATTATTGGTTTTTGATAATGGAATGAAATGAACTTGGACAAATGGAAATAGAATGACCCCATGGAATTGGAACATCAGTGTTTGCATGCCTTTAACATGATAGCAGATTTGCGTGCATGAGACTTATTTGAATCTCAAATGTCATAGTGTATGTGGCATATTAACTAGTTGGCTTAACATGATAGCTTTCAAACAAGTTAATTCAGTGATCAATCAAGCTAATTGGCTGATGAATTAATTGTGTTCCATGGTTAGTCATAGCTAATTATTGGTCATCTTTATCCTCCAAATTAGTTAAATCAATGTTGCTTATTCACATTGACAGATACACAATCTTTCTAAACATTTTGCGTGCTTTTAATAGGAGAAAGAGCTTTAGAACAGGATATGTACATTCATCTAAGGATCATAAGACATAGATTTCTGACAGATATAATGGTTTGTAATGTTGTCATGAATATGCATACCAAATATAGAAGCACAAGCAAAAACATTTAAACTGTTTGACAGAATTCCTCGAAGAAATGTTGGCTCTTGGTGTGTAGTGATTGCAAATTATGCAAAGAAATATTTGTCAAAGAAGGCTTTTTGCAAACATTCAAGAAAATCAACTAAATAGCTAATCAAGTTAATTGTGAATGAAGTTACTTGACTAATCAATGAAACTAGTTCATTGATAGATCAGTTTTCTTGAATAGTTAATTATAGTTAATTAATAAACATCTTTGTACACCAAATCAATTAAACCAATCATGGCCATTCATATGCAAAAAAAGGAATTTATTGAAAAGGATTTATAGACAAGGAATCAAATGCAATTGCTAGGTGTAAACCCAAATTGCAAAATCCTCGCCAACATCTTCCTTTTTGTTTCTTGTGCTACAAATATTCAACAGGCTATAGCTATCCATATTAATATGTATCTATGCATGCAGCCATTGATATATGTATCTATACAACTTCCATACATGTATATTTAAGCATTTATGTATCTAGCTATGTATCTATCTATCTATCCATGTAACTAT